>CBVK0100243380.1:699-20420 GCA_900067695.1 Picea abies | reverse complement strand
GGGGGTGCCCAGGCCACTGAGCCTCCTCATCACCTCTCTAAGAGGTGGGGGACATTACAAAAACCCCCTATATATGTTTTGTCTGCTACAATTGGTTAATATTTGGAGGGGTAATCTTCATTTCTCTCCCACATGTGACCTCGTGTTTATCACCTATGTGAGAGGGGGTTCCTAGCTATGCTTATACGAAAGTTGGATTTTTTCACTCTTTAGTGCTCTACAGTCTATTTAGTAGCCTTGGACAATTTACTCACTTTTCCTAGTCCAAAGACCCTAATCCTATGCTATTGTTGGTGTGCTAAAACCAAAAAATGTTCTAGTTTGTTTTATCATTGTGTGGTTAATTTTAATGGATTTTACTCAGTAGGTTCATGGAGATGAAACTGATGATGTGTGAGAGACTCAACTCCAATAGAATGCAAAAGAATGATATGCAATTGGTTCTTTTCAATGAATTCTATGTATGGGAAGGAGAAGATTTATATTCTTCTTAACACAAGGAAGAACTCAAAAAAATGCAACTTTTCAATTTATGGGATCAAGATGATGCCAAACTACCAAGAAAATGTTTCCAAAAACCAAAATGCACTTGCAAAACTAGCTCTTTTTTCCAAACATGTACCAAAATAAATTCCTAAGAATGCAAAAAAAACTTTATTCAATTATGTATGCAAGGAGATATGCAAAATTTTCTTCTTCTTAATCCTTTAAATTAAATGAAAGAGATTGATATCTGACACAAATAAATACGAAAAAAAAAATAAAAAATCAAACAAAGCACACTTGAAGATGATGAGTATTTAAAGAAAACAAGTGTGAGATAACTTATTCAATCAAGGAGTCAGAGATGAAAAAGAGAAAGAAGACAAGAACTCAAGAAATGAGCATCAAGAAATTGCATTCAGGGTTGGGTTGCAACAAACAAGTGATTCCTAATCATCAAGAAAAGTGATATATTTAAAATAAGAAAAAAAGGATCAATACCAAGCAACCTTTTCAAACTCTAGTTGATGAAAATTCCTAAACAACCAAGAATCTGAAAACTTTGAGTGACGAAGATCAAAGAATCGAAAGGAGGGATGAACCAAGGGATATAGTTAACCTAGGGGGATCACAACTAGGAGGAAATTGAAAACTCAAAGAAGGAAATGAAAATGAGTAATAAATTTCAAATTCTCAATCAAACAAAGTCAAATACCAACTAGGAGACTCTCGGTAAAAAACCTCTCAAAAGCAAAGAGAGGAAAGCAAGGAAGAAACTAGCAAAAAAACCTAAAATGGGAGACTGGTGCCCCTGTTCTCAAAGAGACAGAGCAGTATGGACCCCCCTACAAGGATTAGGTGAGAAATGGTAAATATAATGGCACCCCTTAGGAAGCTTAGGGGGGCGACAGTCAGGTAAGTGGCACCCTGGTGTGAACTGCAGGGGAGTACCAGTTTCTAGAAAAGTTGAATAAATGGCTTCCAAAAGCTCAAAATCAATAGAGACTTAGTAAATGACTCTGTAAACTCTTCAATTAGGAAGAGGGAATGGTAAATAGATAAAAAATAAGCATCAAAATAAAAATATCAAATCACAAGCAAGGATCTAAGACGAAAAAGAGGAAAAACTAGTCAAAGTTCCTCCCTAGTGGAGTTGCCATTTTTCTGTTGTGAGAATTATTACTCTGCAGACATGATAAGCTCCCATTTGAACCAACGATACTATATTTGGTCTAAATATAGAAGAGAACAAGTGGTTTTTACTTTCCCTATAGATATAACTCAATCAATCAAGTAAGAGAGAGGAAGAATGTGGCGTACCTTGTTGCGATGTTTGTCCTCACTGCTCCAATCCTTGGGCTTGATCTCCAAGCTCCTCGACGCAAATGGAATCCAAAAAATAATAGAAAAGGAACTCTTCCTCCTACTATAAATGATTATATAAATCATATCTATCTATGAATATTGAAACGACAATAGAAAATCAAATGCAGAACACATGAACTTGAAGGGAATAGGACAAGTTGATATTAATTGGAAAACCAAAAAAGGCACCTACAAAGAATTATTGATGATGTAGTCACTTATCTAAGATATCCTCTTCCATCCCTTACATGAATCTTGAAATAAAAATGTTGATTCTTCCTCCATCATCAAATTTTTGATAACTCTAATCTTCCCCCTTTCACCTTGGAAATACCCTCAATATATAGGCTTTGAGATGTGCAACCAACATGAGAAAATGAAGGATACGGTTGAGTATATGGATCCTTAATTTGGGATTATATCCTAGGATAGAGAGCGGGTATTATTCGACCACAAAAAACCTCATCTCAAGAGATATGACATTTAGGAAAAGGTGGAGGATCCCCAATTTCTCTCTAACAATATTAGAGCTCCCCCAGAGTTGAACATAGGGTGCCATCCTATAAAGTGGTGCTCCAAAAACATGGAAAGGATGTGATACCCCATGAATTGGAACTCCCACAACATGGCAAATGGGGTTCCACCCTTCATAAATGCACAAAAAATGGTCAATTTTCCAAGAAAAAAGTGTGTTTTTGGCCTTGAAATGATGGGTTTCTTCCTCCAATATGACTTAGGGATTATGAAAAATGTATTTAATGGTGTCAAGGGACTTGAAAACTAAAACAATTGAATGTGACACTAGGTAAGGTGCATATGACACTTGCGACAATGTATGCAACACTTAACAAGGTGCATACATCACTTTGTGACACTTGCAACACTTAGTGTTAAGGTCCTAACCTGCACATAGGTAGATTAATGTATTCGGATGTAATAAAGGTCAATATATATATCTGGTATCTTGCACTTAGGGTGTGACACTCAAGTGTGACATTTTGATGTGTAACATTATATAAACTAGGTGGAGAGGTAGAAAATTTGTTGCATAAGTGATCTATGGCACTTAAATGTTTTATTGCATATCAATGGAACCATTCTTGGTTGTGAAACCCCAAGTGAGTCTTTTGGAAGTAGAACAGGATAAATTAGGGAATGGTTTCCATGAAAAATTATATGTGGTGGTTTACCCTAGTTGGAAGGTCAATGAAAGAAATGAATAGGTGCATTGTTTACCCTTGGTATCAAAAAGAACCATTTTATAATATGAAGAGATGAAGGGCACATTGAATAAATGATCTTATATTTTGGCCCACCAAATCATTGGAAGATCAAACAATTGGAGTTAATTGAATTCCATTCCCCATGTATAAATTAATCTACTTGCAATTAAGAAAAGAACCTTTAGCCTCTCTATAAAATCCATTAAACAATGGTGGTGGTGGATGAAGGTGTTGGTAGTTACCATTGTAATAGTCTATGACTTAAGTATCCAAGTGGTAGTTGTTGAGAAGGTTTTATCTCTTGTAGAAGAGGAGGTATGTGGATGAGTGAGGGGGTAAAAAACTTTAGAGCATAGCTTTGCTGAATGTAAAGGAGGATCGTGAGCTTGGCCAATTTGGTTAATAAATTTTTCAAAGACATGTTATAGTTTAATTATGTGTAATTAAGTTTTTGATTATTATGGTGTATTATGTGTGATGGATTAATATCACAATGACTTATGAAATGAGAGTGGATTTGTTTTGTTGTGTATTAATATGGATTGTAGGGAGGCATAGTCCCTCTGCAACAAATGGTGGTGGAATTTTTTGGGTGGTTGTATTTTTTGTACTAGAAACTCATTCTAACCAACTAGCTAGTTGAGGTGGATCAATTGAATGATTGATCAACTGGACACTTAAGTCAAGTTGATGGTTGACAAGTTGACTGGAAGTTGACTAGTGGTCAACTGGTTCTTAGCCAACTGGGGATTGATTGGATGGTCAATAGGGTAACATATTGCATATTGAATGGATGGTTGATTGGTAAATGAATCGTAGCCAATTGGTATTCGATTGGTGGTTGAAATCGATAACAAAATCTAGAGATTCACATGATTGGGACCAATCATCTTCATTGATCTATAACCATTTTAGGCACCGCAAATTAGGGTTTTACATGTCATGGATTCCTATAAGTGGTGCATTATGTAATATTATCTAAGATTGATCTTAATCTTAGTAGAGATATTCATAAGTTTGTAATGGTCATGAAGATGTAAACCAAGTGGATTTAGAGTTGTTTTGTGGTAAATAAAGAGAGTAGGATGATGAATTGTGTCTTAGGCATGGACCAATTTTAATAATGTAAGTCTTTATTCTATGAATGAATCAGACAAGAAAGGAGTGAGAGTCGATCAAGGTTCGTTGGTTTTCCTAGTTAAGGGTTTCTAGGGTAAATATTTGTGTACTATGTGTGATTTCCATTGTTTATTTTTTGTTTTAATTATGTATTCTCTCTCCTATTTTTTTTAGTTTATCTACATTTGGTATCATATCTCGTTGAGTTTCTCTGTCACATTTTGTATTAGAGCAAGGTTGAGAATATCTTGGATCTAAGAATATATGTAAGAGAGTATATATTGGCTTAAGGGGTATTCCTTTGTCACCGAGGGTTCGAATATTTCTTGGATTTGTGCTAAACCTAGGTCTAGTGGTAATTGTAAGGGAGTGGTTTGTTCTTGAAATAATGACAAACAATTCTAGGATTAAAATTGAGAAATTCAATGGCCAAAATTTTGAGTTGTGGAAGCTTAAAATGGAAGATCTCCTTGTAGATTGAGAACAATGGGTCAATGTGGATCTCAAAACAATTTTGATCAGAATGTTGAAGGAATATTGGGAGAAAATACATAAGAATACAAAGAGTTTCCATATTTGGTATTGCTAAATGTCAGGTGAAGACATTGCAAAGAAATTGTGGGATAAGTTAGGGAACTTGTACCAATCAAAATGCATGGTAAAAAAGTTGTTTCTTTGGAATAAATTATATCTTCTGAGGATGAGTGATGGGAGCTTATTAAAATATCACCTGAATGCATTCAATATTGTGATAAGTTAGTGATTTTTTCTGGATATTAAAATTACTGAGGAGGAGGAATTTATCAGTCTATTGTGTTCTTTTCCAGATTCATGAGATAGTCTAGTTGTGGCTATTGGAAGTAATTCAAGCACATTAATTATTGAATATGTGGTTTCATATCTACTATAAAATGAAATATGGTATAATAAAATCAAAGGATCGACCAAGGATTCCTTAATGGTGAGAGTTCGACCGATCGATAGAGGAAAACGTAAATTCTCTGGTAGTCGAAAGACTAAGTCAAGGGGTAGATCTATTGAATAAATCATTTTCATTGATATCAAAAGTAAGTATTCAAATATAAATATTGAAAATAAAGGTGACTTTAAGAAATATAACGTGTAAGTGAATTAGAAATAAAGTTATGGGAAAGTGGATTAAATATGAAGTTACATGAAATTGGATTAAATATGAAGTTATGTGAACACAGATTAAATATGAAGTTACATGAAAGTGGATTAAACATGAATTTATGTGAAAGTGGATTAAAAAGTGAAATTCGAGTAAAAGTGCACATGATATTTGCCCATGCTTTAAAAACCCATGATGGTAGTTTTCCCATGGTATGTTGAAAAGTAAATTAAAAAAAAGGAAATTAATTATTTTTTTAATGAAAGTTGTGTCTTTTAAAATGTACATGACTTTTAATGTTGATTTAATGGTATATTATAAAAGGAGAAGAATATTTTGAGTGAAGTTAGTGGGGGTGAAGAGTGAAAATGTAATATTTACATACGAGAATATAATATGAAAAAGATTGAATATTATTAAAAAATGAGAAGGTGACAAAGTATGTGACGATCTAACCAATATATCTTGAAAAAAATAGGAGTGAATGCCAAATAGATTTGGTGAAAGTAGAAGTAGCAAGCACAAATAAAATATGGAAAATGTATAAGTAACAAGCATAGCGTAGATTTGGTGAAGACAGAAGAAACAAGAAGATCAGTGAAGGAAATGCATATGAAGAACTTGTAAAATTGTAAGTAGGTTGGTGCCTACAAAACAAATATTTTTGGGGAGTGGTGTCTCGAGTAGGTTGGTTCCTACAAACAACAATGGGGATTGATGTCTCCAGTAGGACAGAGCCTATAAATAATAGTGGGGATTGGTGTATCCAGTAGGTAGGTGCCTACAAATAATAGTGGAGATTGGTGTCTCTAGTAGGTTGGTTCCTACAAAATTTTTAATAGTAAGTTGGTGCCTACAAATTTATTAAAATGAGTTTTTTTGGTTTTCTCCTGAAATGGTTTCCACATAAAATATTGTGTCTTCTATTTGTTAAATTTATGTGATTTCTTCATTATGGTTTATGAGTTTTAAAATGAAAAAGATAGACTTATACTGATTCACCCCCTTCCCAGTATAAGTGTGTGCTCAACAATTGGTATCAGAGCGGGTTTCTTCGGAAATAGTCTAACCACTAGAAGTTAGATCTCAGGAGAAAACATGGCTGATCAGGAAGGTTTCTCTACAAATAGGGCTTCGTTGTTTGATGGAAAAAACTATGCCTTTTGGAGTATAAGGATGTGAACATATCTAATGGCCCTTGGTTTTGATATTTGGAAATCGGTCGTGACTGGTTATACATCCCCAACAACTCCACCAACAAATACAACTTGGGGAAAATATAGTGAAAATGAGGCAAAATCCATGAACACCATATTGTGCGGTTTGTCATAATCAAAGATTGTCAAAGTAATGCATTGCAAATCAGTGAAAAAAATTGGGACAAACTTTAGAACATCCATGAAGGTTATGAAAAGGTCAATAAGGCCAAGTTCCAAACTCATAGAAGACAATTTGAGAGTCTGAATATGAAAGACGAAGAAAATGTTGCAGCCTATCTCCTCTTTGTGTACGAAATTTTCAACCCCATTAGAGGACTTGGTGAAATAGTTGCAGAAATAGTCATTGTGCAAAAGGTGCTAAGGTCACTTCCATTGAGGAAATAAAGGATATTGATAAACTAACCATGGATAAATTGCATGGGATCCTCACTACATATAAAATGAGGACTAAAAAGGAAAAAAATCAAAGAAATAAGCAACTTTCAAAGCCTAAAAAAGATGAAGAACAAAGAAAAAAAAATCAAGTGATTGTTCCTGCTATGAATCATATGCAAAGGAAGAAATGTTTTTGAGAAAAATAAAAATGCTTCTGGAAAATACAAAGGTAAGTTTCCCTTTAAATTCTTTAATTGTGGAAAAGTAGGAAACTTTGTTGCTAAGTGTTCATATGCAAAAAATGAAAGTAGTGATAATGAAGAATACTATAACATAAAAAGAAAACATCATCAACACAAAAGTAACCACAAGAAAAAAAAAACATGAAAAGAAGAACTTTCATAATCAGAAGAAGAACCTATGCTCAAAAGGACTTAGTGACTCATCTGAATAGAGAAGTGAAAGAAGTGTTGATAGTGATAGAGAAGAAACTCTATTTATGGAAATCGAAACAAATATTGATGAAGACAAAGAAATGATGGATTCAGACAAAAAGGAAAATGATAAAATTGATGGAGAAGTGGATCTTGAATAAGAACTCATGTGTGCCTTCAGTGAAATAAACAAGTCGAGGAAAAAGATTTTGAAACAAAAGGAGAAACTATAGAAATATGAATAGGAGGATCATGATTCAAAAGTCAAAATGACACAAGGTATTGAATAATAAGAAAATATTATCATAATACTAAAAGTTCATTTAGAAGAGGAAAGAAGGATAGAAGAAGTGGTGAGAATTCAGCTGAAGAAAATTGAAGAAAATTTTGAGAAGCTAGAAGTTGAACTTGTTTCCTTAAGAAAGGATTCGGAAAAGTCAACTGCTTAGTTGAAAAGAAGCTTGAAGTTTGATAAGAGAGTCAAAACCTTAGATCATATCATCAATTGTCAAAGTTCACCATTTATTAAGATTTTTCTTGTTTATGATACGAGTCAAATGACAAACAAAGAGGATCCAAAAGTTGTAGGGCCATCAAAGAAAGTAAATGAAGAAAATTCTAAAATCTATGCTGATGTACTCAAAATTTCCATAAATGATGAAGACAACAAGAAGAAAGAAAATAATGTTCAGCAGAAAGTTGGAATTTTTGCTAAGGACAATAAGGCCAGGTTCAAAATATATTTCCCACAAAGGCGACCTCAGATGAATTGGTACCAAAATTCTTTCTTTGTCTATTGATTTTTCTGTAATCATTTTGGTCACAAAGAAATATATTGTAGAGCACATTCAAGAAATAATCATGTACGGAAAAAAGACATAAATGCTTATGGATTCTAAAAAAAAAAACTATAATTCATTTTCCCCTTTATTTGATTACAATGTTGTATGCTATAAATAAAAATACCATGGGAACAAACCATGTTTTTGTAGAAGTGAGTTTGTGGAAACTCCTATACAAAACAAAGATGTAGATACCCATTGTCAAACAAAATAAATAACTCATATGATTTTGGAAAAGGAACTAAGAACAAGAGATGCAAAAGAAAGAGGAATCTATGCTTGTGAAAACTTCCCTTCATTCTCAAAACAAAGGAAACCAATGACATGTTGATAATGGATTCTCAAGCCACATGAAAGGTGACAAGAGAAAGTTTCTCAATCTAAAATAATTTAATGAAGGCAATGTGACATTTGGAAGCAATGCTACCGCAAGGCTAGCCAGAAAAGGTACTCTAAGTCTCAATAATGGAAAGACTAAAACAAAAATTGTCTTGTATGTTGATGGTCTAAAAAACAATCTTCTCAGTGTTAGTCAAATGTGTGACCAAGAACACAATATCACTTTTAATTCTCAAGGCTGTGAAATAAGGAAGGAAGGCTCATGAACATTAGTGGTAAGTGCATATAGAACATAAAATAATGTATATATCCTCAATTAGATCCAGGGATAAAAGTGTTATATGGGACAAATAGAGGAAAGTTTGTTATGGAATAGAAGAATGGATCATATGAACTTTGATAATTTGGTAAAAATAAACACTAAACAAGCATTCAAAGAGATGCCAAAGATTTCTAAACCTTCAAGTACTCTCTACAAGCAATGTCAAGATGAAAACAAACAAGAACAAGCTTTAAATAAAAGGAATACTTAACAACTAATCCATTGGAACTCATTCATACATATCTTTGTGGGCCTACAAGAATACAAAGGTGAAAATTGCTTCATCTTTCTCATTGATAATTATTCTAGAATGGCATGGGTTACGTTCTGAAAATAAAAATAAGAAGCTTTTGAGACGTTCAAAGCACTCAAATCCTTGGTTGAAAATGAAATTGATTTAAAAATCAAGTGTTTGAGATCAGATAGAGGAGGTTTTTTACCTCAAATGATTTTAATATTTTTTTTTAGACTCATAGGATAAAAAGACAATTCTCAACCACAAGAACTCCACAACAGAATGGAGTAGTAGAAAGAAAAAATTGAACTGTACAAGAGATGGAAAGAACAATGTTGAATGAAGCCAAGATATCAAACAGGTTTTGGAGAGAAGTAGTCAACACTATACTTTACATTCTGAATATAGGTCAAATCAGAGTTAACAAGAACAAAACATCTTATGAATTATGGAAAGGTAGACTAGCAACGATTAAATACTTCAAAGTTTTCAAAAGCAAGTGCTACATAAAGAGAGATGACGAGGATTTGGGAAAATTTGACTCCAAAGTCGATGAAGGTATATTTATTTATTATTCATCAATAAAAAAATATTACAGATGTTACAATACAACATTACAAAAAATTGTAGAGAGTGCCAATGTAAAAGTGGATCAAGCGGGGCACCAAAAAGTGAAAACAAAAGTAAATTTTCAAGTAGATGCACCAGGTTGAAAAAAAGAAAAATAATAAGAAGGATAATAAACATAATGCCAAGATACAAAGACACCATCTAGATTTGTCCAAAAGAATCATTTGGAAAATCTAATTATTGGTGATAAAGATATGGGAATTCAAACTAGAAGAAGACTATCTAGTGCACTAGAATATGAAAACATCTCCTTTCTATCTAAAATAGAGCCTAAGAAGTTTATAGAAGCCAATGAAGACAATAATTAGATTGATGTTATGGAAGAAGATATGAATCAAATTGAGAAGAATGAAACATGGGAACTTGTTCCAAGGCTGACAAATAAAAATGTAATTGGAACCAAGTGGGTTTTTAAGAACAAGTTGAATGAATATGGACAAGTAATAAGAAATAAAGCAAGACTGGTTTGTAAAGGCCATGCTCAAGTTGAAGGTAATGATTTTGAAGAAACCTTTTCCCCGATTGCTAGACTGGAAGCTATCAAATGTTTTTGGCATTTCCATGTTTCAATAACTTCAAAATCTATCAAATGGTTGTCAAGTTTTCCTTTCTCAATGGAAATTTAGAGGAAGAAGTATACATTGAACAACCAAACGGATTCTTATTATCAGAAAATAAGGGTTATGTATGCAAACTAAAGAAAGAATTTTATGGGATAAAATAGACTCCTAGATATTGGTATTGAAGACTTGATAAATATCTACAAGAACAAGGCTTCAAAATAGGAATTACTGACAATAACCTCTACATCAATACAATAATATACAATCAATTTATTGTTGTGGTTTATGTAGTTGACATTATTTTGTGGCAATATGAAAAAATGTGCCAAGAGTTTGCAACAGAAATGAAAAAGGAATTTGAGATGTCTATGGTTGGTGAACTGACATTCTTTCTTGGATTATAAATTTCTCAATCTGAGAAAGGAATATTCATTTCACAAACAAATTACATCAAGGAAATGTTTAATAAATTCATAATATAGAATATTGTACACCAGTCGACACACCTATGGTCATAGGTTATAAATTGAGAAAAAATTATGAATCTCTGAAAGAAAATCAAATGTTGTATAGTTCAATGATTGGAAGCCTATTGTACGTGATGCCATCAAGGCTATACATTCTGCAAGTAGTAGGATTGGTTGAAATATTTCAAGATGCACCAAAAGAAACTCATGTGCAAGAAGTAAAAAGGATATTTAAATATCTAAAGGGAACCTTGGAATTTTCTTATGGTAATCAAGAGGTGAATATTTTACTCTAACAACATATACAAATGTAGATTGGGCAGACAATGTTGATGACAGAAAAATTACAAGTGGAGGATCATTATTTTTGGGAAACAGTCTAGTGTCTTGGTTGAGAAAGAAATAGTCTTTAGTCTCTCTATCCATAATATAAGCTAAGTATATTTCAACAACAACATATTGCACACAATTTCTCTATATGAATAAAAAATTGTATGATATCAAGGTAGAATAAGATAAGCCAATCTCAATCATTTGTGACAACACAAGTGCAATCAACATTTCAATGAATCCTATTATGCACTCAAAGACAAATCATATTCCCATAAAGTACCACTTCCTATGAGAACATGTAGTCAAACAAAGTGTTAAGTTGGAATACATTTCCACCAAGGAACAAGTTGAATATTTTTACCAAACCTATTTCTAGAGAAATATTTGAATATCTCAGAGAGAAGTTGGGAGTGATATCCCTCTCATCTCATCAGTAAAGAAGAATAACTCATGGGGAGAATTCCTTTTCCATTGATTTCAAATGGGAAGAATTATAGACAAGGGGAGAGTTGCAGATAGGGGGAGGAGAATTATAGATAGGGATAGTTGTAGACAAGGGAGAATTTTTTCTATTTTTTGAGGGATTGCATGTTTTTGAGTACAGGGTTTCCATCAATGACAAAGGGGGAGATTGTTGAATAAATTATTATCATTGATGTCAAAGGTGAGTATTCAAATATAAATGTTCAAAGGATAGTTGACTTTACTAAATGCCAAGTGGAAGTGGATTGGAAATAAAGTCATGTGAAAGTGGATTAAATATGAAGTTACGTGAAAGTGGATTAAATATGAAGTTACGTAAAATTAGATTAAATATGAAGTTACGTGAAAGTGGATTAAACATGAGGTTATGTAAAAGTGTATTAAAAAGTGAAAGTGAATTAAAAATTGAAAGTGGAGTGAAAGTGCACATGTCATTTTCCCATGGTTTTAAAACCCGTGATGGCATTTTTCCCATGGTATGTTGAAAAGTAAATTAAAATAAAGAGGGAAATTAATTATTTGTTTAACGAAAGTCGTGTATTTTCAAATGTACATGAATTTTCATGTAGATTTAATGGTATAGTATAAAAGGAGAGGATTGTGAGTGAAGTGAGTGGGGGTGAAGAGCGGAAATGTAATATTTACATATTATAATATAATATGAAAAATATTGAATATTACTTAAAAAAGGAGAGAGTGATGAAGTATGTGGCGATCCAACCAATAGATCTTGAAAAAGAAGAAGGAGTGATCACCAAGTAGATTTGATGAAATAACAAGAATTTAGTGTCCAGATTATCTAGCAAAAGCAGAAGGAGTGAGTGATAAGCAAATTTGGTGAAAGAAAAAGTAGAAAACACAAAGAATATCTAGTGAAAACAGAAGTAACAAGCAGAAAGCAGATTTGGTGAAGACAGAAGAAACAAGTAGAATAGTGAAGGAAATGCATATGAAGAACCTGTAAAATTGTAAGTAGGTTGGTGTCTACAAAACAAATAGATGTGGGGATTAGTGTCTCCAACAGGTTGGTGCCTACAAACAACAACGAGGATTGATGTCTCTAGTAGGTCGGTTCCTACAAAAAACAATGGGATTAGTGTCTCTGGTAGGTCGATGCCTACAAACAACAGTGGGGATTGGTGTCTCCAGTAGGTTGGTCCCTACAAACATTTGTAATAGTAGGTTGATGCCTATAAATTTATAAAAATAATTTTTTTTGGTTTTCTCTAGAAAGGGTTTCCACGTAAAATATTGTGTCTTCTAGTTGTTAAATTTATGTGATTGTTTCATTATGGTTTATAAGTGTTAAAAATAAAAATATAGAATTATATTGATTCACCCCCAACCCCACCACCCACCCCCCCTCTTAGTATAAGTGTGTTCTCAACAAGATATAAATCCATGGTTCAATCGACAAAAAGATGTTGGAAGTGGAATAAAGTTGGGTATTACAAAAGGAAATGCAAGTCAAAAGTGGCTAAGAAAATTCAAGGATCTGATTAGAATCAATTGACTGAGATAAAAAATTCTTCATTAAAAGGATTGGATGTGTATTTGGTGTTGACTAGTACATATCTAGATCTTGATGTTTGGTTGATCGAATCATGTGCATCTTTTCATATGACACCTCATAGTGAATGGTTATGTAAATATGAGAGATATGAAGGAGGAGTTGTATTCTTGGGGGATGAATCAACAACTAATATTCTTGGAAGAGGTAGAGTTTGAATCCTGCTAAAATATAGTAGGAGGATAAACCTTCCAGGTGTGCTACATATTCCAATTTTGGCAAGAAATCTGATATCTATCCGAAAAATGAGTGATGTGGGTGTGCACACGGTATTTGAGATGGATTAATGTAAAATGGTCAGGGGAGCGATGGTATTGATGATAGAAGTTTAGACTAGAACCTTATACAAGTTGTTGGGAGTGTCAACTCAACTAGATGCAATCGTGAAATAGTTCCTAATGTTGATTTGACTGAGGTTGACTCGACTATGCCTGAATTGATTGTTCCTCATCTAATTGATTCGACTATGTTATGGCACCAGAGAATGGGATGTATTGGGGAAAAGAGACTTTGAGATATGAAAAACAAAAGTATGGTCGAATTTTTTCTCAATTGTACTTTAGAAGTCGATTTCTATGAACAACACATCTATGGAAAATAAAATAGTGCAAGATTCCCATCTAGAGTTACAAGGGAAAAATGGATTATGGAATTGATACATAGTGGTGTGTTTGGTCCTATACCAGTACCATCACTAGGATTATCTATGTATTATGTCTCCATCATAGATGATTTATCCAGGAAGACATGGATGTATTTCCTAAGAAAGAAATCTAAGTTTTTCAGTAAGTTAAAATAGTTTAAATCTTTTGTGGAAAACAAAACAAATAAGAAGATCAAGGTGCTGAGAATTGACAACAAAGGTGAATTATGTGGTATGGAGTTTGAGTAGTTCTACAAGAAATGTGTCATAACACGCAAAAATACTACTCCCTATAACCCTTAATACAATGGATTCTCTAAAAGAATGAACAAGATATTGATGGAAAAAGAAAGGAACATGCTCAGTGGTGTTGGTCTAGCACAATAGTTATGAGAAAAGATAGCCGACATAGTATATTATCTCGTAAATAGATCTCCTTCATCAGTGTTGATTGACTCAAATCTACATGAGGTATGGTTTGGTAAGAAGCCTTCACTTTCACATCTCATAGTTTTTGGTTGTGATGCATTTGTGCATGTTCCCAAGGAAAATGTTAACAAGATGGACAATAAGGAAGTCAAATTTATTTTCAATGGTTACAAGGATGGAATGAAAGGATACAAATTGTAGGATCTAGTGACAAGAAAAATAATCTATAGTCGAGATGTGGTCTTAATGGAAGTCATAGGTACTTCTAGGATTGAAGGGGATCAAATAGTGAAAGAACCAGAGAAACAATGTAATATACCAGATATAAAAGTATGCAGAACAGAAATAAAATGCTAGAAATGGCAAAATAACAACAATATAACCAGAACAATCACCATAATAGCACTGAAATGATATAAGAATAACAACAGAAATAGCACTTTGATTTTGAAAGTAATGTTCATGGGCCTCTTCGAAGGGGAAACCTCCAGTTGAGAAGATATCTATTAATAATATCCAAGCTAGGGTTCTCATACCCTAGACTCATATTTATACTAAATATGTCTATCAAAAGAAGCATCTAGAGGTAGATCCTTCTAGAAGCGGAAGCTTCTATTAGGTCTTCCTACATTCGACTTATTCTATTTTATTGCAAGGCCTTATTAATATTGACTTTTATTACATCCAAATATATTTTTCTACCTATGTGCGGGTTAGGACCCTAACATGTCCTCCCCCTTAAAAAAAACCTTGTCCTGAAGGCTTAAGATGTGGAAATTTTTGCAGAATGGTAGTTGGTTCCCAAGTGGCATCTGCTGGAGTTGTATCTTTCCACTAGACTAACACTTCCTTGATGGTTCTCTGATGTAGGTGACGCTCATGCTGGTCCAAAAATTCTTGTGGCTATAGCCAAATGGATCCTTCTTCGGCTAACTCGGGAAAGTTAGTTTAAATTTGGCACTTAGTTCCAATCACCTTTTTTAAGCATGAAACATGAAAAATAGGATGTAGCTTCGAATGACTGTGAAAAGATAACTGATAGGCTACTTGTCCCACATGCTTGAGAACGGTATAAGGACCATAAAATTTGGGCGCTAGCTTCTGACAATGCTCGACCTTGAGGGAAGTTTTCTTGTAAGGTTGCAGTCGAAGAAACACCTGATCCCCTTCTGCAAATTGACGTTCAGAGCGACCTTGGTCTGCTTGTTGCTTCATGTGATTCTATTCCATGACCTAATTCTCTTTGAGGGTACAGAGAATATCCTCTTGAACTGTAATTTTTTGGTCAATCACCTAGACCTTTGAGACACCAGGTAAGTATGAGAGAACTGAAGGTGGCTTATTTGCATATACCACTTCAAAATGAGTCATGCGTGTAGTTGGATGGTATGAAGTGTTGTAACACCATTCATATAGGGGTAACCATTGAGCCCATTGATTTTTATTTTTTTTCTGAGGCATAACACCTCAAATATGTTTCCAAACACTTGTTGACAAATTTTGTTTGACCATCAGTGTGGGGATGATAAGCTGAGATGAGATGCAATTGGGTGCCTTGTATCTTGAACATTTCTTGCCAAAAATTGCTTGTAAAATTTGGGTCACAATCATAAACAATAGAGTGTGGCATGCCATGAATCTTGAAGACCTGATCCATCAAAATTTGAGCCACCGTGGATGATGTAAAAGGGTGTTAATGAGCGTAGAAATGAGCATATTTGGAAAGGCGATCAACAACCACCATGATGACTGATTTATTTCCTGATTTGGGTAAGCTAGTAATAAAATCCACAGAGATATCCTTCCAAATAGCAGGTGCAATCAGAAGTGGTTGTAGTGTGCCTGAAGATTTGATTGTTTCTCCCTTATTGCGTTGACACACATCACATTGAGTGAAAAAATTATGAAATTCCTGTTTCATACCATCCCATAAAAAAGAATGTTTGACCCTATCATAGGTTTTGGTGAACCTGGAGTTCCCCACTGTGGGTGTAGCATGAAGCTCAAAAAGCATCGTGGATTTAAGATTTGATTGTTTACTTAAATACAAGCAAATTTTGTATCGAAGCTCATCATGGAGCCAAGAGTACCCTGGGGAAGTTGGAGCATTGGACTGCAATTTTTGGATCAGATGCAAACTTTTGGGATCTTGTAGCCATTCCTGGTGAACAAATTGGAGCCAATCTAGTACAATGAAGGAAAGAGAAAAAAGGGATCCTTAATCTTCATATTTCTGGGAAAGTGCATCTACAACCACATTGTCTTTTCCTTTCTTGTAAATGATCTCATAATCATTTCCAAAGAGCTTAGTCACCCATTTTTGTTGCTCTGAGAAGAAAATGCATTGTTCCATAAAATACTTGAGGCTTTGATGGTCTGTCTTAATTTGGAAACATTTTCCCAATCGATAAGGGCACCACAGATCAACGACATGCAAAATAACCAACATTTCCTTTTCATATATTGATTTTCCCAGATTTCTTTTAGATAGTTTCTTGCTGGTAAAGGCCAAAGGTAGACCCTCTTGCATAAGGACAACACCAATTCCTTTTCCTGAGGCATCACATTCCAACACAAAGGTATTTGTAAAATTAGGAAGGGCTAGGACTGGAGTGGTGCACGTGGCCATATTCAAAGTTTAAAAGGCTTCAGCAGCAGCTGGAGTCGAAGTGAAAGAGTTATTTTTAAGGAGAGTAGTGAGAGGTACTGCAATCTTTCCATAACTCTTAACAAACTTGCGATAATATAGTGTTAAGCCCATAAATCCATGCAATCTCTTGAGAGTCTTTGGGTGAGGTCATTCTTGCATAGCTTCAATCTTTTTAGGATCCACCCTGACGCCATCCTTTCCAAGAAGATGACCCAAGTATTCTACTTTTGAGGCGCCAAAAGCACATTTAGACTGTTTCAGGAAAATTTGGTGTTGGGAGAGTAGATGGAGAACTTGATACACATGAGTAAGATGGTCTGTCTAGGTTTTCTATAGATGAGGATATCATCAGAGAAAACTAAGACAAAATGGAGAAGAAAAGGATAGAAGACATTATTCACGAGGATTTGGAAGGCGGAGGGGGCATTACACAAGCCAAAGGGCATGAACAAAAAATCATAGTGGCCCTCATGAGTTCTAAAGGAAGTCTTGGGAATGTCTACCTCTTTCATATGTATTTGGTGGTATCTTGAATGAAGATCAAGTTTAGTAAAGAATTGGGTGCCACTCAATTCATCCAGGAGGTCATCAATGACAAGAATGGGAAATTTTTCTTTAATGTAAGTTTGTTGAGGGCACGAAAGTCAGGACACATTTGCCAAGAACCTTCTTTCTTTAGGACCATGACCATAGGAGAAGAGTAGGGGCTTGTACTAGGATGGATAATTCCCGCATTAAGGAGTTCTTGGACCATTTTCTCATTTTCATTTTTTTTGTGAAAAGGGGTGACGATACAGATAGATATTGGGAGGAAGGATTTCAGGTACAAGGGGAATGGAATGATCATGAACACCACAGGAAGGAGGGAGTCCTTGGGGAGTGGAAAATACCAATTGATGTTTAGAAATGATGACTTGGAGGTCTTGCGACACCGAGGTTGTCTCTATTGCTTGTATGGCATGGAGTTGGGAAATAATACTAGAATGACCTTTTTTGAGTAGATTTTCCATGCGATGCAAACTAATGATTTCAGGTGAACCGACGATGATGCCTTGGAACTTATATTCTTGGCCCTCCTGGTCGAATTGCATGGTTAAGTCCTTAAAATACATAAGAATGGGACCCAAAGTCCTTATCCAGTCTGCACCCAACACAATGTCACAACCGCCAATGCTAATAGCAAACATATGATATTTGAGGTGGTAGTCACAAATTTGGAGACACACATTTTCAAAACGCCCTCCACATTTCATGGAACCATCATTGGCGATCATGATTTGGAAATTATTGATGGCATGGATGTAGTAATGATTTTCTTGGGTAATTCGGCGATGAACAAAATTATGGGTTCTTCTACTATCAACCAGAATGATCGCCTTTCGATGCTTGATGTAACCAATTAGCTTGAGGGTTTGGGGAACGGAGAAGCCAGTGAGAGCATTGAGGGAAATGACTAGTTCTTCTTCGGGAGGGGTTATGTCAGTGTTTTTAGGTGACTCAAACACAAGGGGAGTTTCAACATCCTCTTCCGAAATATCCTTGGAGATGGCCATAAAAATATTTTGTTCCTTACACTTGTGGCCTGGGAAATATTTTTCATCACAATTATAACAAAGGCCTTTGATTTGGCATTCAACCATTTTATCCCTAGTCAATTTTTGGATCTTTAGTGGAGCAGAGGGAATAGTGGGATTTACTAGTTTAGGGCAAGGGATAAAGGAGGGTTTTTGGTTTTGAGAAGATACAACTTGTTGTGCTTATTTATCTCTTTTAGTAGCCTCCACCCACCTCTAAGGTCGATCCATGAAGACATGGGCCCGAATCTCATCCTTGAGGCCACTAATAAAAAACTCTCGGAAAAAAGCATCAAACATGCCCTCTGTCCGAAAAGCCAGGCGCTCAAAGGAAGCTATAAAGTCTTCCATTGTTCCTGATTGTTTCAACTTTGTCAAATGGCCCAAATGGTTGGTGTCAGTGTCAAATCATTCATAAAGCTCTACCACAAAGTGTGTCCAAGCAATATACCCTTGATGGGAAGTTTTTCTCCATTGCCACCATTGCCAACATTCTTGATCTAGATGGAGAACACCATACCAAAGTTTGGCCAAGTCATGTGTAATGTCATATAAAGATAAATAATGTTCTGTTTGGGTTACCCAACCAGTGGGGTCCAAGCCATCAAATTTGGTCACATCCACCCATGGAAGGCGTAGGTCACGTGAAAGTGATGGTGTTGAAAGTTATGGGAATGAGAGGAATGTTCACCTTTAGTATGGGGAGGTGATTCAGAGGAAGGGTTATCGGTAGGGATATGAATCTTGGTGCAGAGTGACAAAAGGACAGATTCAAGCTGGGTGGTAAGGTCTTGTTTGATTTCCTCCATTGGGGACTGCATGGTTGTATTGATGGCGACAACATTGGCACTTAGTTGTTTCACTTCTCGTTGGGTCTCAGTGAGACTAGATTGCAGGGTATTGAAGTGAGCTTTCAAGTCTTGGCTATGAGTATGGGCCATGAGGATGAGGGAACTGAAAAAGGGCGGGTGGGGTCAAAATTTTTTCCAAAAAATGATATGTATGAATGTGATAAGGGAGAAGAGATGAATCTAATGGAATAGGTCTCAAATAATGGTGAAAAAAATTCCAAACATTTTTATTTTACACCTGCGGAGTTTTACTCTGGTCTGAAGAATACTGTAGTGATGAAATTCCCAAATGCTTAACCAAGAATAAATGTGTATTGATTTGGCAACTCGAACATAATTGTAGGGAAATATATCTTGTCTGTTTTAATTTGTTTATGTTTCTATCCAAAAGGGTTAGGTATTCAAGGGTTCTACAGACAAGGGTTTGCCTTGTGCTATA
>CBVK0100243376.1:0-20309 GCA_900067695.1 Picea abies | reverse complement strand
GAAAAAAGAAACCAATAACCGTACATAATAAATCTGTCTTTCTTGAATTTTTTTCTATAGCCATGATTTTACTAACAAAATGCATGTCTCTAAATAATGAACTATTAAGTTTTTGTTAAAAATTTAATATCCTAGCAACATGGGAAGGAATAGAATGGACTCAATGCTCATGACTCAATACTTCATTTTTTTAAATTGACTTTGAAAAGGCCCATGATATGGTCAATTTTCCCTTCATCTTGGTCACGCTTAAGGCTCTTGACTTTGTCCCCTTGTTCCCTAGATCCATGGAAAATATTCTTATAAGAAATGATGCATCTCTCCATAAACATATATAATAAGAAGAAGTAGGGATAATCCATTATATTTGAAAAGGATCTATGTTGGCACTTGAAATTTATGTGATGGTAATAGAATATTTGGTCTACATGATCTTTCACATTATAGGTTATTGTTTCATTAAATACATCCCTATCCCTAAACAAGGAATCAAGTAATTTGTCACTGGGAATTTTTCTAATGATTTATTTCTCACCATTAGAGAGGAATATAAACTAATGATCAATGCAATGGACTATATTTATATATTTTATTTATCCTATGAGTCCAAACTTCAATGGGACAAAACTCAATGTCACAAACTAGGCCCTCAAGACCTTCCTAGTTGGATCACATATTGGGGTTGGATTTCTTATGCTTCCTTTTGTGTTTTAGGCATCCTCCAAATAAATGTGATGGATTGTCATCCAAAGTACTAAGAAAAAAAAGAAAAAATGGCACACTAATATAATTCCCATGGTTACAGTCATATTCCAAATATGCACTAAAATATTGTTTGTAACCTATGTCTATGACTGATCTCTCTTTCAGTTCCCTCAACTAACCAATTTTAGTACTTGGAGAAATATATTTATATAATCTTTTGGGAAGGTATGGAAGGTTTTAAGAACTTCACAAAGTAAATTGGATTTTTTGTTGCATGTGGAGGGTATATATGGAAATCCTTGTAATACACATCCAACCTCGAGGTTTCATGCACCAAATGGATTATTACAATACTATAATAAAACAAGCTCTCTAACTATCGACGAAATACAAAGTCTCATATTTGGTTTGTCTTTTAAATAACATTCCTTATGGTGGTCCTCCATCCTTTGCACGAAGGAAAAACCTTCATTGAGACAACCTAGTTCTCAACCCTAAGAGGCATTAACATGATTAAGATGTTTTTGTCTCTAATGACTTGGGACAATATTATGTAATATGTGAGTAATATAATAATATATATTATAATATATATAATATAATATATATTATACATATTATATTATATATATTATAATATATATAACTATACTAAAAACAAAAACAAAAAAAATAACCAAAAAAAACAAATAACAAAACATAAGTTTGAAAAAAAAAAAAAAAAAAGACACATTTCAATGTCTTGCACGAGATAGGAGGAGAAGTATGAGGTCAGAGTAGAGAGGAGGTAGGTTGCATGAGCTAGTAGGAGAAGGAGGTCATAATAGATAGGATCTTAGGTCATGCAATCTAGGAGAAGGAGAGGAGGTTAGGGCAGAGAGGAGGGCACGCATAGGAGGTTCATTGCATGAGGAGGAGAAGGAGGTCGAGGGTAGAGAGGAGGGAATGTGAGGAGAAGGAGAAGAAGGAGGAGGTTGAGTATATGGAGAAGGGGGTTGAGTGCAGAGAGGAGGGCACGAAGAGGAGGAGAAGGAGGTAGACCTATGGACAAGGAGAAGGAGAAGGAGGTTGAGTGTGGAGAGGATGGAATGCAAGGAGAAGTACGAGATCAAGGGCATGCTGGATATAAGAGGAGGAGGGAACTCCATTTGAAACCTATGTGTAAGAAGAAGGAGGTTGAAAATCAATTCAACATGGTATTATTTCTCTTCTTTTAAGTTTTCTGGTATTTTTATCTTGAAACATGCCATGAAAATGTTCACATTCTCCATTTTATATTTCAATCTTGGGATCATTAGTATCCCATTCATTACTATAAATTCCCAAGTTTTTTCCACACATCCTACAAACCACTACTAGAATAGAGGGAACCCAACACCATCAATGAAGAGAACAAAATAAATGACAATGAGAGAGTTGTGACCATATGTGAACTAATTTGTCCCTTTAAAAAAACTTCATTTATGTGAAAGGGAGCAATATGTCTATGAGATCAAAATACCGAGCATCTATCCCCCCCACATACATTCAATAAGGTATGTGGGATAAACACACCCTAAAAACAACAAAAAAATCACAAGAAGCTACCTAAAACCCTAGTATCATGATTAGAGCTTAATGTAAAGGCTTTGAGCCAACACCTTAGGTCTCACCCAACGCCATTTATGAGGTAAAAAAATTAAACTACAATTCAATTATATTATTTCAATCCTTAAATATTTTTCTCACCACCCCCATCAATATCTCTTTTGTGTGGAGAATATTAGGGCCAAAATCAACTCATACAAATCAGACTTAAAAAACTATAAATGAAGTAAAATTCAACTTTTTGTTTGGCATAGTACTCATGTAGAAAAAACCATAAAGGGGAAATATTGCATGATCTTGCATACCCAAAATGATTTATAGCACCCAACTAAATTCTCGCTCAAATTTAAGATTCAAATAATTACATAAATTTTGATAGGAAGGGGCACCTTGCCAAGCTTGGAAACCTTTTCACTAGTAGTTCCATGTGTTGGAATATGGGGCCACCACTTGTCCTTTTGAAGCTTCCATGTTCTGATCATCAATACAACATAGTTGAATATGATTAGTCCATACATCCATTAAGTCAGCCCTGATATTGTTAGTGTGGCAGTATGACACTTTCTAGGATTGGCATATGTACCTATAGTCTCTATTTACTATTCACGCCAATTTTTTTATCTTCACCCACTTTGCATATGTGTCATCCTTTTCTCATATTCAATGAACACCATGTAGGGAAATCTTGTCCTTTTAAGCATATTTCATCCCATTTGTATTCCATGTCTCATCCCTTCAATTCTACATGGTTTTCTCCTGGACCTAAAACATTATAGAATTTTATTTTGGTACAAGGTCAAGTTAGTGGGAAGTGTTGCACAACTAGACAACATAATAATCTCACTCCACCCATTCTAGTATTGGATCGGAAATATCAAAAAACACATGTTTAAATCAATTATTGGTGTTGGGGAAGGATACATGCAACACTGAGGAACATAAGGGTCAATATCTACCTAGGCTCTTGAATCTGAAAAAATTATGAAACACAATCATGAATTGTATCATATATAGGAAATGATTTATGCAATTCAAAACATGAATAAGGAAATCCCCATGGAGAGGTGGATTGTAAATACATATAAGATTCAATTAAATTATTTCATATTTTGAGGCATTAATACTTAGAGTAATTTTGATAAACTAAGGGTCCCATTACCTATGTCAAGTCCACGTGACATAAATTGGAAATTCCACTTGTCTTATCCATTCCCCCTTGTCAATGTCATCCATTCAATCTCACGGGATTTCATTGGTTCACCTTCCTAGCACTTTACATAGTTGACCTCTTCATGTTGGCATGGAAACATCAATATGCCACATGACATTTGACCCTTGATCCTCAAGGTGTTGAAGTGGAGGACATTGATTTCCAATATGGGATCTACTCACATTGTAAGGTGTTCAAAGGATATCTTATAGAGCCTAAACATAAGTCCTTTAATTTACTTTCACTCTATGGACCTATAATATTATAGAAACTAATCTAATATAGCAATAATTCTATGATATGAGTTATGCAACATAAGGAAAATAAATATTGAAAACTACCTATCATAAGTCTTTGCATTAGTAGCATTAAAGGGATGCCATGTGCATAGGTTAGATGATAATTTTGTTGGTTGGTGCATTGGATAATGATTACATGGATATGTGTAAGAATTAGAGAATTCCAGGTGATCGTGTAGTCACATTAATGTGCCTACTTAGTTTTTTGTCACATTATATAATATAAAATGAGTATTTGTTGAAGAGAGTTATTCCTTAAAGAATTGAACTTGGTTATTCGATATTGATATAAATGCATTAAATGGTGGATATTCACTCCTAATATATGTTGTAAAAATTGTCAAAAAACTTGAAATTTGTTACCAAACACTCGATGAATTAGCTATACTATCAATGAATTTTTTTCATCGATAGTCATCATCGTCATCATCATTTTCATCATCATCATCATCATCATCATTGTATTCTTCATTATCATTTTCTTCTTCATCGTCGTTTTCATAACCATCATCATCTTCATCATCGTCGTCATCGTCGTCATTGTCATCACAATAGTCAATGTTTTCATTGTCCTCCTCCTCATCATCATCATCGTCACCATTGTCATTGTCACATAGTTTTTGACATTGCCATCATCATCATTTCCATCATAAATGTCATCATCATAGTCATCATCATCATTTTCATCACCATATTCAATGTTGTGTTTTTCCTCCTCATCCACATCACCATCATCATCATTAAATTTTGATAAAGGTTCATAGTAAAAGTTGAAATATTTTGGAGAATTATATGGTTGATAAAAATTGGGGCTATGTGTTATTTTATTGATGGTTAATAGGGATTAGTGAATATAAGTATGTTATAAATATGTTATAACATATAACATATAACCATGTTATAAACCCACACTCAAAAACAACTCGCGTGCATCGACCTTGCATGCCAAATGATGCCTACAAACAAAACCCTTATCATGATCCTAGCCACAAAGATTGAGAGAAACAACAAACAAATCCCCAATTTTTTTGTGTAACTAAGTGTTGCTCACCATTTCCAATGTCGAGAACCATTATGATCACATACTAACACAATCAACTATTCTTCCTCTACCAATGTCATCTCTCCTACATTCATAGAGATACAACAATGTTCTTGTCGTAAGGGACTTCCATGGGACTAACCAATAACATAAATAGAAATACTAAATAGCAAATATAGCTAGAAATAGAACTACATCCTAATTTGTATCTATCATTATCGGCTTAGTCATCACACCACTATTTTCTTAATCATCAATCTCATTAACTCCTACACTGTCCTCTTCATAAGTAATGCAATGAGTCCCAACTGTATTCATAGTTCTACAAATCATTGGACATTTGGAATGGCTTTGGTGAATATATCAACAACTCGCTTAGATGTTGGAAAAAATTGAAACTCCAATTACCCATCCTACACCAAGTCTGTAATAAAAAGATGGTGGATTTCTATGTGTTTCATTCTAGCATGAAGTGCACAATTATTCATCATTACTATGGTGTCGAAATTGTGACAAAAAATTGTAGTTATATGTTGTGATAATTTTATCTCTATCAAGATCCTTCTATGCTAGATGGCTTAACAATGCTATTTTTGGCAACAATTGTTTCAACTTCTGCAGAGGATGAATACATAGTTCCATTTTTATTTCTACTCCATCATACAACTCTAGATCGAAATGAGAAGAAAAAACCCAACCTGACTCTATCTAACCTTGTAGATCAATATTGTCACTAGAAACACAATTTATACAAAAGCTTGCAATACCACTCACATATATTAATATTCTTTTTGATGTGCACCAATGGGATTCATGAGGATCCTACATGAAACAAGAGACTAGACTTACTACATATATAATGTGTTCCCTAGTTGTACTAAGGTACATCAAAATCCTAAACAATATTCTTGCTACTCCATCATACAACTCTACATCCAAATGAGAACAAATAATTAGGCAATTTATTTTCAATCATTCATTGATCCAACCCAACCTAACTCTATATAACCTTTTAGCTCAAGATTGTCATTGGAAAAATAATTTATACCAAAGATTGAAGTACCATTCACATAGCTTAAGACTATTTTTAAATGAACACTAATGCAGGAGCATCTCAAGCGAGCCAGGGCAGAGATAAAAGACAGTTGGAAAAGCACCCAGCACAAATTTTGAAAATGTTATGTAATGACGATGAGATCATTAAACGGAGGGGAAACTTGTTTAATATAAATGGACCTTGAGTGATCCTCTCTCATCCTTAGTAGGTAGAAGGCATTTATAATAGTTAATGCAAGTAGATAGAATTTAATGCGTAGATTAGACAGTTTAGAATGAAAGAGGGAAACAGGATATAGACACCCTCATTGTGTATTGTAAGATTATTATGTCAATTGAGGGCATAGAGTATAGAAGAGAAGAAGCAGAGAGATGTGTAGAAGAATTCCATGTACAGAAGTTCTGGATTAATACAAAAAGGGCTTTGATTCAGACTCATGGTGTTCAAATATTCTCTATGTATGCATTATTGAATGTTATGCTCATGAATGATTTTCTCTTTATGTAATGCAATTTCTTTTATGCTATGTATGAATGATTTCTTGTTGAATGTCTAAAATCTGAGAGAGAGAGAGAGAGTAAGGGAAATGAGTTTCAATTGTTTCTCTATCTGAGCAAGAGTTCCTACAAGGAGTGCAGTTGAATTGTCTGCAAGGAGTGCGTTGATAAAGGGTTCAAAGGTTTTTCCTCTGAAAGCTCAGATAAGATAGATTTTGTTCTCATTCCCTTATAAGTGTAGCCAGGCACAAGAGTCGTGCAAGGAGTGCGCAGGCCGAGTAAAGTCTCAGAGTTTGCAAACCTGAGAAATTGCTGAAGGACTACTACTGTAGGGAGTGCACAGAGTCGAAGGACTTCAATTCTTGGAAGTAATTGAAGGATTTTCCACAAGGAGTGTGTGCAGGAATCTTCTTTAAGACTCAGAGTTAGAGAAAGCTCAAGAATGATAAATCTTTCAAAATTGTTGAAGAGAAGCATAGGAAGTTTGTGCATTGAAGCATTGAGAAGGTCTCGCAAGTTTGTGTCACGTGAGGTTAATTACCATGAAAAACACTTTGGTAAAAGGTTGTTGAGGTCCTTAAGAATGAAGGGAACTGGACGATCGGAATTCTCCATGGAGAATTCGCGAAGTCCTACGAGCCATCAGATCTCATGGAGGAGCAGGGGAGTTACAGAGAGTGTTTTCAAAGGTTCAAGCTCAGGAGAGGTAGAGCCATAGATTCAAGCCAACAAGGGCCGTTGGATTTGCCTGAGGATTTCCATTTTTGGGTTTCATGTAAGACTCGCGAAG
Organism: Picea abies; assembly: GCA_900067695.1. NCBI lineage: Eukaryota > Viridiplantae > Streptophyta > Pinopsida > Pinales > Pinaceae > Picea > Picea abies. Next base: position 13,122 of record CBVK0100243376.1, on the reverse strand, counting down.
TGCGAAGTCCCGAAAGGGCGGAAAGTCTAGCTGTGGGACCAATGCTGGAAATCGTGTCAAGGGTTGACATTTCAGGATTTCAAGAAATAGAAAGTCAGGATTTCAGATATCGTGGAGAAGAGTTGCATGACACCACAACTTGTCAACTCCTGAAATCCGAATAGCCAAAATTGACATCGGGATTCGGGAATTTCGGGTTTTCATCGACAAGAGATTTTGGTATCGAGAGTCTCAAACTTCTGATATGCAAAAGACGTGTTAACCGTTGGATCAAGAGGGGAATCAAATCCATTGATTTCTTTTGGTGACCGAACCTCGGAGTTTGAAAATTTAGGTTTCATAGGTCTGTGGGATAAGACACTAGATTACGGATTCACGAAATCGCGAAATCCAATCTCCCGAAGTGTAAAGGGGGAATTCCTCAAGGTTATTTGTGGGTGCAGATTTCCTGAAAGGGAAATAGAAGAGCCAAGTGTTGAGATCTCTTCGGGCCAGTGGAAGAGGAAAGATCTTGTGTGCGTGGAATTCCGACCAGTGGGTTGGGAGGGCTACGTCATCTTTGGTATCAGATCTCAGAAAGATTTCTTTTCTTTCCATAGTAGGGAAAAGAAGATTCACCATGCCGTCAAGAAGAAGGGGTAGACAGATGCCTGATCCAGCCATGGAGAGAGAGATGCGTGACCTATGTGCCAGACTTGAAGACGTGGGGATAGCACAGAGGTGCACAGTCGGTGCTGGGGAGCTTAGTGATTATGAAAGTGAAAATGAAGCTGGACATGGAGAAGAAGAAATCATAGCAGAAGATGTAGCAAATGAACGCTTGCTTATAGTTGTTGCAAGAATGAGGGAAAGAGCCAAGATGGACATTCCAGTTTATGAGGGAAATCTGGATGTAGAGGAGCTTCTAGATTGGATTAGAGCTCTGGACACATACTTTGACTATGAATATGTCAAAGAGGACAAGAAGTTCAAACATGCTGTCATGTGATTAAAGGGACATGCAACATTGTGGTGGGATGAGCTACAAGCTGACAGACACTACTAAGGCAAGCAGAAGATCAAGAGTTGGGACAGGATGATCGCAAAGATGAAGGCGAAATTCATCCCAGAGATTATCAAATTACTCTATTTCGAAGGATGCATAACTTGAGATAGAAGATGATGAGAGTGAAGGAGTACACTGAAGAGTTATATAGGCTGAACATCATAGCAGGTCATCGTGAAAGTAATGATGAAAAGGCTGCCAGGTATATGAATGGCCTGAGATATGAAATTCAGGACGAGATGAGCATGATGACCATCCGAATGGTGGAAGATGCTTATCAGATGGCTCTAAAGGTGAAAGAGAAGCTGAGACGAAAACAAGGTCAAAGAGGCCAAGGCAAAAGTCAAGCGAGGGGAAAATCAGTTGTCCAAGATAGAAATCAGAAGCCTAAAGAAGAATGGAAGAAACCTCAACCTCAAATTGAGAAAGGTGGAAGCTCATAGAGAGGGAAATATGTTGGACAGGGAAGACATTATACTGATCAGAAAGGAGAGTATGTTGATAATAATATTTTTCCTCGTACCAGAGGTAGAGGAAGAGGAAGAGGTGGACTAATAACATGATTTGCATGCGGAAAGGTTGGACACAAGTCTTATGAATGTCTAGACAAAAAGAGGGAAGGTGGAGAGGCTCACATTGTAGAAGCTCAAAGTCAGAATGTTGAAGTAGAGGATGCTGAAGGTGGAAGATCACTAATGATGCGAAAATATCTTTTGACACCAGAGAAAGAGGTGGAGAGTTCAGTCCAAAGAAACAGACTTTTTCAGACTGCATGCAAAATGAAGGATAGGGTATGCAAAGTCATTGTGGATAGTGGTATCAAAGATAATCTTGTTTCAATGGAGATGGTAGAAAAGATGGTGATGGAGATGATTGATCATCCAAGCCCATACAGAGTTTCATGGCTACAAGAAGGACATCAGGTAACTGTCACTAAATAGTGTTTAGTTGAATTTAAGATAGGAGGATATAATGATAAGATACTTTGTGATGTCATTCCCATGAATTTTTGTCATTTATTGTTTGGTAGACCGTGGCAATATGACAGAAATGTGATTCATGACGGGAGAATGAACACATACACCCTAGAGAAGAATGGGAGAACTCACATGTTGCTTCCAATCAAAGATAAGGATGTGAAACCTGAAGTAAGTATCACTGTACTTCTCATGAGTGGGAAGGAATTTCTTACAGAGGTTAAGAAGAAGGAGGAACCACAATTCATTGTGGTTAGGAAGCCAAAGATTGTTTTAACCAGCACAAGGGTAGATGATTTACCAGAAGAGGTTTAGGAACTGCTGGAAGAGTTCACTGACATAGTAGTGGACGAACTACCTCATTCGTTGCCGCCAAGTAGAAGTATAATTCATCACATTGATCTCATACCTGGAGCTAGTTTTCCAAACAAAGCAACATACATATTAACACCGCAGGAGAATGAAGAGGTCAAGAGACAAGTCCAGGATCTGTTGGACAAAGGTTTGGTTAGGGAAAGCTTGAGTCTGTGTGTTGTTCCGACAGTACTCAGTTCGAAGAAAGACGGAGGCTAGAGGATGTGTACTGACTCGAGGGTGATTAACACAATAACCATCAAGTACAGATTTCCATTGTCGAGGATGGATGATATGATGGATTGCTTAAGTGGAGCAAAATATTTTTTGAATATTGATTCGAAAAGCGGTTATCACCATATTCGCATGAGAGAAGGCGATGAATGGAAGACAACATTCAAAACCAATGAAGGGTTATACGAATGGCTTGTTATGTTGTTTGGTTTAACAAACATACCGAGTACTTTCATGAGATTGATGAATGAAGTCCTGAAGGATTTCATTGGAAAATTTGTCATTGTGTACCTTGATGACATACTGATTTTCAGCAAAACAGAAGCTGAACATATGAAACATTTGGCTATAGTAATGAAGAGGTTACAACAGGAGAAGTTGTTGCTAAACATGAAGAAATCCTCATTCATGAAGACGGATCTCATTTATTTGGGTTTTTTTATTTCTGCAGATAAGTTGAGGATGGATCCAGATAAGGTGGAGGTAATCAAGAATTGGCCATCACCAAAGAATATCTTTGAGGTGAGAAGTTTTCACAGATTGGCTAATTTATACTGAAAGTTCATCATGAATTTCAATGGGATTAGTGCATTGATGATGGACACAGTGAAGAAGAGACACAAGTATTTTCACTGGACATAAGAGGCTGAGAAGAGTTTTAATCTATTGAAGAGGAAAATCATGGAACAACCAATCCTGGTGTTGCCTGATTTCCAAAAGACATTTCAAGTGAAATGCGATGCAAGTGGATTTGCAATAGGGGCAGTCTAGATCCAAGAAGATAGGCTGATAGAGTACTTCAGTGAGAAGCTGAATGAAGTGAAAGTGAAATACTCCACTTATGACAAGGAATTCTATGTTATTGTATAGGCATTGAAGAAATGGAGACATTACTTGATCCCGAAGGAGTTTGTCTTATACAGTGACAATCATGCATTGCAATTTGTGACTCAACAAGAAAAGTTGAATCAAAGACATGTTAAATGGGTTGAATATATGAAAATTTTCACTTTTGTGATTAAACATATTTTTGGCACTGCTAACAAAGTTGTTGATGCTTTGAGCAGGAAGTGTTTGCTATTGCAGGAGTTCAGGGTCAAAACGTTGGGTTTTGATGATCTCAAGGAGATGTATCAAGATGATCCTGATTTTAAAGAGGCGTACGAAGCAACTAAGAATCCAATTCTCAGAGATAGAATCCAATGGGCAGAATACATGATCCGGGAAGGATTACTGTTTAAATGTAATCAACTTTGTATTCCAAAATTCTCCATGAGGGAGAATTTGCTGAAGGAGAAACATAGTGGAGGAATGGTCGGACACTTCGGTCATGACAAGATGTTAGCAAAGTTGAATGAGTCATATTTTCAGCCAAGAATGCGAGAAGACGTCAAAATATTTGTGGACAGATGTAGAATTTGTCAACATTCAAAAGGAAAGAGGCAGAATGCAGCATTTTATCAACCATTTCCCATACCTGAGAAGCCATGGGATGTAGTCAGCATGGACTTCATATTGCGGTTGCCAAGAACAAAAAGAGGGTTTGACTCAATCTTTGTGGTGGTGGATAGATTTTCCAAAATGGAACATTTCATTCCATGCCAGAAAACCAGTGACACAAATCACATTACGAATCTATTTTTCAAAGAAGTCATTCGACTTCATGGATTTCCAAGAAGCATAGTTTCGGATCGAGACACTAAGTTCGTAGGACACTTTTGGAGGACCTTATGGAAGAAGCTAGGAACTAACTTGTCATTTATTTCAGCTTATCATCCTCAGATGGATGGACAAACAGAAGCGGTGAACAAGAGTCTGGGAGACTTACTGAGAAGCTTGGTCACATAACACCACAGCCAGTGGGATAACATATTACCACATGTGGAGTTTTCTTATAACGACTCAGTTAACAGAAGAACAAGACAAATTCTATTTCAAATCATCTATGACATGTAGCCGAGAGGAATTTTTGAGTTGAGAAGTTTAGAATAGACTGCGCCTAGGAGTGCTAGGGAAGAAGATTTCGCAGAGGCGATGAAGGAACTTCACAGCCAGGTGAAGGAACGATTGCAAAGTTTGATCTAGGAATATAAATGAAGAGAATATCAGCACATAAGACAACTTCAATTTGAAGTTGGTGATTTTATCCTTGCACATTTGAGAAAGGAAATGTTCCCGAGAGGAACATATAATAAACTAAAAATGAAGAAAATCGGACCATGCAAGGTCCTGAAGAAATTTGGGGCAAATGCTTATGATATTGAATTACCCGATGGGATCGGAATTTATCCGATATTCAATGTCTCAGATTTGTACCCATATAAAGTTGAGGAAGTAGGAGCAGCAAATGAACAACTAGAGGTTCAGTGGAAAAAACAGATGCCAGTTGCAGAAAAGCCACAGATGGAGTGCATACCGGACAAAAGGGTCAACATGAAGACCAAGCGAAAGAAATACTTTGAGTATTTGGTCAAATAGAAGGGCCATCTAGTTGAATATGCGAGATGGGAAAATAAAGTAGAGATCTAGAGGCATGGACAAACCATGCGCGAGCTCATGGACAGGAGCCCATGAAAATTTTCAAGCGAGGGAGTATGATGCAGGAGCATCTCAAGCGAGCCAGCGCGGAGATAAAAGACAGTTGGAAAAGCACCCAGCGCAAATTTTTAAAATGTTATGTAATGACAATGAGATCATTAAAAAGAGGGGACACTTGTATAATATAAATAAACCTTGAGCGATTCGCTCTCATCCTTAGTTGGTAGAAGGCATTTATAATAGTTAATGCAAGTAGATAGAATTTAATGCATAGATTAGACAGTTTAGAATGAAAGACGAAAATAAGATATAGACACCCTCATTGTGTATTTTAATATTATTATGTTTATTGAGGTCATAGAGTATAGAAGAGAAGAATCAGAGAGTTGTGTAGAAGAATTCCATGTACAAAAGTTCTGGATTAATACAAAAAGGGCTTTGATTCAGGCTCATGGTGTTTAAATATTCTCTGTGTATGCATTATTGAATGTTATGCTCATGAATGATTTGCTATTTTTGTCATGCAATTGATTTTATACTATGTATGAATGATTTCTTGTTGAATATTTGAAATCTGAGAGAGAGAAAGAGTAAGGGAAATGAGTTTCAATTGTTTCTCTATTTGAGCAAGAGTTCCTGCAAGGAGTGTAATTGAATTGTCCGCAAGGAGTGCATTGACAAAGGGTTCAGAGGTTTTCTTCTGAAAGCTCAGATAAGATAGCTTTTGTTCTCATTCCCTCATAAGTGTAGCCAGGCACAGGAGTCGTGCAAGGAGTGCGCAGGCCAAGTAAAGTCTTAGAGTTTGCGAACCTGAGAAATTGTTGAAGGACTACTACTGTAGGGAGTGCACAGAGTCGAAGGACCTCAATTCTTGGAAGTAATTGAAGGATTTCCCACAAGGAGTGCATGAAAGAATCTTCTTTAAGACTCAGAGTTAGAGAAAGCTCAGGAAGGATAAAGCTTTCAAAATTGTTGAAGAGGAGCATAGGAAGTTTGTGCATTGAAGCATTGAGAAGGTCTCGCAAGTTTGTATCACAGGAGGTTAATTACCGTGAAAAACACTTTGTTTAAAGGTTGCAGAAGTCCTTGAGAAGGAAGGGAACCAAACGGTTGGAATTCTCCGTGGAGAATTCGCGAAGTCCCGCGAGCCGTCAGATCTCACGGAGGAGCAGGGGAGTTACGGAGAGTGTTTTCAAAGGTTCAAGCTCAGGAGAGGTAGAGCCACAGATTCAAGCCAACAAGGGCCGTTGGATTTGCCCGAGGATTTCAATTTTGGGTATTCATGGATTGAAGTCCCAAAATATTTGCATTAAGACTCATGAAGTGCAAAGTCCTAAAAGGGCGGAAAGTCTAGATATGGGACCGGTGCCAGAAATCGTGTCAAGGGTTGACATTTCAGGATTTTAGGAAATAGAAAGTCGGGATTTCAGAGTTCGTGGAGCAGAGTTGCATGACACCGCAATTCGCGAACTCACGAAAGTCGAATAGCCGAAATTGACATCAGGATTCAGGAATTTGGGGTTTTCATTGACAAGATATTTTGGTATCGAGAGTCTCAAACTTTCGATACACTAAAGATGTGTTGACCATTGGATCAAGCGGAGAATCATAGTCATTGATTTATTTTGGTGACCGAACCTCAGAGTTCGTAAATTCAGGTTTCGGAGGTCTGCAGGATAAGACACTAGATTATGGATTCGTGAAATCGTGAAATCCGATCTCCTAAAGTGTAAAGGGAGAATTCCTCAAGGTTATTTGTGGGTGCATATTTCCCAAAAGGAAAATAGAAGAGCCAAGTGTTGAGATCTCTTCGAGCCAGTGGAAGAGGAAAGATCCTATGTGCGTGGACTTCTGACCTGCAGGTTGGGAGGGCTACGTCAAACACCAATGGGATTCATGAGGATATTGCATGTAACAAGAGATTAAAATTATTAGATACATAATTTCTACCTTGGTTTTACTAAGGTACATTCAACTACCAACCAAGATTCTATACAAAGTAGAACTCACGTTGGGAATTTCTTCCTTAGAAAAAGTGATGATGGAGTTTCATATGGCTTCCATGGCTTCATCCCAAACTTATATAATAAATATGTTGCATACTTGGATTCAAAAACAAATAAGGTTTATCATTGTTACTAAACTCCACACTAAGGATATAACATATCTTCTCCATATCTTTCATTTCAAATTCTTTTGTTATTTCCACCTAAAACATTTCTACTGTTACAAATCGATTTGTATTGGTAGTACTTTAATATATTTTTATTAGGAATATTATCTTTCTTGAAGGACTTGGACTTCGTGTTGAGCTTAAACTTGGGAAATAAAAGAAATATTAAGGCATGTGTTATATTTCTGAGCATTGTTTACAAGGATTTGTGACCTATGTAAAGTCAAAATTATAGACCTATATCTTTTATTTCCTTTGCAACATTTTGTTATATTGTGCATATAAAACAACTTTTAAACCAAATTGATGCTAAGGGAGGCCCAACAACCTCACTAAATATGATGCAGGAGCATCACTCCAGCTCATCATAAGCGTCATCCAGTCAACACATCCAGTGTGCATTCATGAAGGAGAGAGGAAAAGCCCTCTCTTTTTTCAAAATTTTGAAATACGATCCCATTTGGGGATTTGCGTTGTAAGGCCTTTAATGCCAAGCCACCCCTTTGTACAAGAAGTGGTTGAGGTTTCCCTTATTGGTAACCTACAACAAGCCCAGGTTGTATTCAGTCCTGGATGCTCCTTTTGTGTAATATAGCTGTAGAGAGTCGCTCTGTGAGAGCAATAGCTCAGAAACGGTGAGGTGGAGGATAAGCTCGAGAGATCCCTCATTTTTGTAAGAGGAAAGTTAGAGAAGTTAGAAGAGAGACCAGAGAAGATAGGTCTCAAGAGAGAGCTGAGACTTGTTATAGTCCAGCCTTTATAAACACATTTTGTATAGATATACAGATTAATAGAAAAGCAATTTTTCCTGCATACTGTGTGTTTGGTGTTTGCATGTTTTTATGCATTTCATGTTTTAAATGCATAATTGGTGAAGTAATTGAGAAGTTTCAATTTCTTCCTGTCTTGGAGTTTTTGAGTGCAAGGAGTGCACAGAGTCTGCAAGGTGTGCATTGACAGAGGTGAGACAACCTCGGAAAAGCTCAAGAGGGATAGGGTTGAACCTTCACCAGCAAAGGTGCAAGGAGTGCACAAGAAAGAACTCTATCTCAATTTCAGAGAAGGAAGAAATACTAAAGGTTCTGTGGAAGCTCTGCCAAGCAGGGATTGAGAAAATGCACAGGGTGCATTGAGAAAAACTCTTTTTCAAGTTCAATGAGAAGACAAAATTAATGAGGATTCTGTAGATCTCTTCTAGGAGGGCATTGAGTTAGTGCAAGTGTGCACAGAAGGAACTCTTTCGAGTTCAGAGAGAAGAAGTGTCGAGGAGAGACAGTCATAGAGTTGTTGAATACTCTATTTTTTCAACAAGGAGTGCTTGAGCAGGAAGTTTCCAAGAGGGCGCCAATCTCCATATGAAGGAGAAGGAAAGGGTTGAGTCCCTTAGAGGTTCAAATTTTGAAGCTCAGGATGGATTGCACTATTGTGTGAAAGTACCCTACAAGTAGTGTGGAGGTCGAGAGAAACCTTTTGAGGTTTCAGAGTGGACAAAGGTCAGGAGGGACAACGTTTTTCCAAAATGCAGGTGAGAACCAAGGTCACAAGGTTTGGAGAGAAAGAAAAGGTCGAGGCCTTTGAAACTCCAAAAATCTTTCAAGGGAAAGAAATAAAGCTTAGAAGGAGAGCGCGTGAGGTGAACAAATCTAGACTCTTAGATCTAGAGCCAATACCCGACAACTGTTAGTTTTGGAGGAAAGCGCACAGAGGTTAACTTATGGGAGCATGTGCAGGAGAGCAACTGAAGATGAACAGTAGAGACACTTCGTAGAGAATTGCCAAAATCTCGACAACTGTTGGATTAGGTGAAGGCGTTGAATTTCGACGTTTCGAAGTTCAGGGTTTGGAGTAGACAAAGGATTGTGAAATCATTTGCATCGTGAAATTTCAGTTCATGAAATCTCGAAAGGAATCCAGATAGTCAGATCTGGAGTGCAGTGGCCTGAGAGTCGCTGGATCAAATAAGAGGAAGAAGAATATGCACCGTCAGATCTAGAACCAAGACCCGTAAGCCGTCGGATTCAGGAAAGGTGCATGAGATTTAAAAACTCATGACAACAGAAGGAGGAGAAGAGCCATAAAAGTCCCAAAAGCATCGGGATTGTCCAATAGGAGGACACGTGGCAAGCAATCAAGGTATCGAGAAAATCCCTGAAAGGCCCATTTCGTCATTTCGGTTATTGGGGATGCAAAGGGTATGAGTTCGGGGCTCTTGACCCACAAAAATATGAAAGGATATGATTCGTTAGATCAAGGGAGTCTCACAACCTTCGATCTCCCTTTGGAACGGAAGACTGGCATTTTGGTACTTCGGTATTTCGATAATTCGGGTACCGGGAGATTGAGGAGAAGGAGTCACGATACAAGAAGTCCCAACTCCTGAAATTGCAAAAGGAGGAATCATGATTGGACAAGGACTGTCTGTTCGGGATAGATCTAGACCATTGATTATCCATGGGGGAGATTTCATCATTTCAAACTCTGGGAGTTTGAAGGACCAAGGAACGTTGCAGTTGGGGTCACGAAACCTCGAAAAGCGTCTGGAAGAATAGGCACAGAGATATTTTCAGCGTTTTGAAAACCGAGATTTCAAAAGACAGAGGTCATGGAGGAGTGCTAGCATCATGATTCCCCAAATCGCAAAACTCTAGTAAGCACTCTAACATCAAGCGCGTGGTCACAAGACATGGTCACATGGACAGAGGCTAAAGGAGGCTAAGCCTTTTTCGGCGTTTCGACAACCGGGATTTGGAAAGACAAGGAGTCTGGGAGACTCATATGTAGGAGTCCCGAAACCCTGAAACGTGAAAGGTCGAAGTGTGTGTTGTTGTGCAGAACAAAGAAAATCACCAAAAAAAGAGGCGCATGCATAGTTTTTCTCTAGACCTATGCCAGACGAAAAAAATAGGACCTGTGGATTCGATATAAGGGGATTCCACTAGGATCCCAAAGAGAGATTTCGACTCAGAAGAACATCAATCCAAAGACCAAGAGGTGGCAGAACCCTTTTGAGGTAGGGGGTCTGCATCATGTGGTATCAAATCCACTTTCTGTCTATAGACTGTAAGCAGAGGGAGGAAGAGTAGATAAAGAAAATACTTTGATACACACCATCAGGTGGTATCAGAGCTGATTTTTGTCTTTATATTTCAAAGAAAAGAGAAAGAGGAGATTGTTACTTTGTTCACAGACAAAGGAGAGACAGTGGGAGAAATTCTAGTGACATCAACTGGAATCAAAAGTGGAGATTCATCTGTATACAACAGGTGAAATAAGACAAGGTGTTGATGCTCTGTGGTGATTGTTATAGGGTGTGCAATAGTCAATAGACAGTCAGGAGAGTTGTAGGAGGACATGGAGATGCTCTCAGACACAGAGTGATCCATAGGTTTTCCAGGAGGGAAGACAGGAACATGAATATGGCTATTGGAGGCCATGAGCATGGTGGAAGAGGAGACCACCAACAGATGAGTAAAGCAGAGATTGACAAAGAACTCACTGAGATAAGAGTGAGAATGGAATATCTTGCACTGTGGGTGCAACAAAATGAAAAATCACGATGGGTATATGAATGGCCCATGAAAACGAAGGTGAAGTGGCAAGTCAAGGAGTTGTTGGCCAAAAGACAACAAAGGTTGTTGAAAATGTGGCTGAGGTATGCTGAAAGCCTCAGTGACACAGAGCTTGTTTGCATCTGTGAGACAGAAGTCAGAGAAACCCTTAGTGATGAGGAAGAGAGATTAGTGTCAGATCTCATAAACTGCCAGGAGGGTAGAGATGAATTTTCCAATTGCTAGGTGGGCAATGAAATGATATCATTGTATGATCTCATAGAATATCAAGAGGACAACAGTGAAAATTCATATTGCTAGGAGGGCAATGGTATGAGATTAGCTGAAGATCTCGTAAACTACCAGGTGGGCAGAAGTGAAATTTCGAGTTTCCAGGTGGGAAATGCTAAGAGATCAGTAGAAGGCCTGGCATACTGCCAAGGGGGCAGTGGTGAAAGTTCATATTTCCAAGTAGGCAATTAGATGGGATCACTTGATCTCATAAACTGTCAGGTGGGCAACAAAAAATTCCTAGGATGAAAAGTGGGCAAGGGGGAAAAGATGAGGCTATGTGAAGGTCTCATGAACTCAAAGGAGAGTTCTAATTAGCAAGGAGTGCTGACAGGAGAGGGTTAGAAATACATTCTAATCATTGGGGGAATTGAAATATTCCTACCAAGCAGCCTAGTTGAGGCTAGAGCATGTGTTGCAGAGGCAGGAACAAAAGACAGAAAACGAGCAGAGACTGTCATGGTGGAATAAATGGAGTAGAAACTGATGTCTACCCTAGCAGAAGGAAGAGAGAATTCATAAGAAAGGCTCAAAATTTTCAACCCAGAAGCTGGAACAGAAATGACTGCAGCATTGGAGCCTGCAGTAGAGGAGGAAGCAGACAGCATGGATTTTGTTGATCTGTATGAGGAATTGGAATCCCTAGAGAAGAGGGTGATAGTGCAAAGTTTTCACATCCAACAGATCAAGTTGGAAACATATGGAGGAACATACTAGCCTAGGGAGAAGTTGGAAGAAGCTAGAAGTATCCCAGCAAGAGAAACAACATCAATAGAACTGCCATAAGAAGAAGTTGAGCAGCAGTTCAGTGAGCAGACTGTAGAGATGGAATCTGCAGTAGAGTGGCCACTTATTGCCACAAAGAGAGATAAAGATGGCATGGCAGATCTAGTTGATCGACCCATTTACAGGGAAGAAATGCAGTGGAGCAGACTGCAAAAGGAGAGCCAACCATGGGAGTAGATGGACGAGGTAATTGAGGAGATAAGAAAACTAATGTTGAGTTCAGTAGAAGAGACTGCCAACAAAGAGGAGTTGAGAAGATGGAAACCTGCAAGAGTAGCAAGGCAACAACAACATCAGCAACAGATAAGTAGAGGAGCAAATGGACAGCTCCAAAGAATTGTTTTGGATCCAAGTAGAGTTCAACACTAGAGAAGAGGAGCTCATGAGCAGGAGCTCGTGATTTTTCCAGCCGAGGAGTATGATGCAGGAGCATCACTCCAGCTCAGCATAAGTGCCAGCCAGTCAACACATCCAACGTGCATTCATAAAGGAGAGAAGCAAAGCCCTCTCATTTTTCAAAATTTTGAAATCCAATCCCATTTGGGGATTTGCGTTGTAAGGCTTTTAATGCCAAGCCACCCCTTTGTACAGGAAGTGGTTGAAGCTTCCTTAACTGGTAACCTGCAACAAGCCCAAGTTGTAGTCAGGCCTGGATGCTCCTTTTGTGTAATGTAGTCATAGAGAGCTGCTCTGTGAGAGTGATAGCTTAGAGACAGTGAGGTGGAGGATAAGCTCGAGAGAGCCCTCATTTTTATAAGAGGAAAGTTAGAAAAGTTAGAAGAGAAAGAGTTAGGAAGAGAGACCAGAGCAAAGAGGTCTCAAGAGAGAGCTAAGACCTGTTACAGTCCAGCCTTTATAAACACATTTTGTATAGACATAAAGATTAATAGAAAAGAAATTTTTCCTGCATACTGTGTGTTCGGTGCTTGCATGTTTTTATGCATTTCATGTTTTAAATGCATAACTGGTGAAGTAATTGAGAAGTTTCAATTTCTTCCTATCTTGGAGTTTTCGAGTGCAAGGAGTGCACAAAATCCGCAAGGTGTGCATCGAAAGAGGTGAGACAACCTCAAGAAATCTCAAGAGGGATAGGGTTGAACCTTCACCAGCAAAGGTACAAGGAGTGCACAGGAAAGAACTCTGTCTTGAGATCAGAGAAGGAAAAACTATTGAAGG
>CBVK0100243371.1:0-16538 GCA_900067695.1 Picea abies | reverse complement strand
TTTAACGGAGGGGGGGGTCCGTCATGATGTTAAACAATGTGCCCATATCAATGGTTGATTCGGTTGTGCCCAGATCAGTGGTCAGCAAGAAATCCTGGAACCCCCAGACTGTTCTGCCTTTAACTGAAGAGGGGGGTCTGGAATGAAACAAATCCAGACGGGCCCCATCGCAACATGGCGTCACCTCATTGCGTCCCAACTCCCCCTCTCCAAAATTTTGCCACCTATCAGCGTTACGATTCACCACCACCCTCTACAAGTTCCATGTCATGACCCCATCAGCATGTCCCATACATTTAATCGTTACAGGTCATATCTTTCCCATTCACCTTACAATCACCAGTGCACACAACGACTAGAGGTACACTTCAGATGTCTTTCATCCTGCACTCTCACACTCCAAACAACCTGGTGGCCATTTATGAATGGCCACATACCCGTTGTCCATCTGACCTATCCCCTTTCACCCAAACGGATACCCGTCCACTCAAATTCAACCCCGTTTCAGCCATCTCCCATTCCATTCACATTCCCTGTGTATCAAGAGATTCATTTTCCTTCGCCTCTGCAACGCCTCATCCAGCCACATCCATTATCACTAACATTTCATTTGAATTGCAGGTACTCTTCATAGCAATGGCGCCAAAATCCAAGAAAGCAGAAGCCAGGGAAAATTGTTTCCCCCCACCTCCTGTCGACCTCAACAAGATCCCATTGGCCAACAAAGATCATCTGATATTGGACACAAGATGCGAAGTTGACTTCGCAGATTTGCAGTCATGGCTCAAAGACACTTTCTTAGATCAGAGCGACGAAATCGGGCTCTAGGATTCCAATCTTCCTTTATATATTTTTCCCCAAGTCCATCATTTCCTTGAATTTGCCCTCAAATGTCAGGCTCATTACCTTCCTGACCAGAGAGCCATAGTCTCGTCATCGGGAGAAACTTTGTTCTTCATCATGCAAGAGGCCATTGATCAGATGATGCAAATACCCAGAAATGAATCTCCATCCCCTTTCAATATCAAAATCATAACAAAGTTATACCAGAAATTATCTTTACCTCAAAGAGCCCAGATATCTGAATTTTTTCTCCCACGGGATGCTCAGTTCCCCAAATCAAATCCCCCCTATCCTTCCTCCCTGTTCTTAGAAAAGCGAAACCAAGTCATTTCATCACTCTGTTGTCTAATTGATTATTTTTCAAACGCATGGGTGGATGAGACTATACTGGGTTTTCTGTCCATTTTCTCTACCAAGGAAAAATCCACCACTCAGTTCGACTACAGCACTTTCCTGGCGGAGAACATTCACGAGCAGTTTTCACAGTTCGCCATAGAGGGAATGTTCTGATACTCATCCATCATGGCTTACATGTTCATCCTTTTTCAGGTGAATAGGTTCTCTTTCTCAATGCAGAAGATGGATAGGGAAGGAAAGCCTCAAGCAGTCACATTATGGACGTCGGTGCTCAGGAGAAACTACACTGAGTTCACTTTTAAACATTTCATTGAATTGTTTTATCATCCAGTTGTAGGCGTGCTTAGTGGAAGACCTGAGCCGAGAATAAATGAAGAAATTCAAAGAGTTATGCACCTTTTAGATCTGGCAAAGACTGGAGATTGGTTTCATACCAGAATCACACGGAAATCAGAGTTTATGGGTGCAAACTAGCTCCATACAAGTTGACTAAGTATGTGCCTGTTCAAATATTCGCACTGGAATATATTCGTCAGATGATAAACTCAGATGACATCCATTTTGTGTCTTTGAAGAAAAAACATCAGATGAGGATCAAAGGACAAATAGGCCCATTTATATGCAACAGTCGAGTTGTCGGGGAAGAGGCAGACAAATTGTTGAAGGAGATGAAATTCAGCACTAGTTTTATTTGGAGATATGACCCCAGTGGGATCATTGCAGAGATGAGGTCCAATAATAAAATTTTACCCTATGCCCACACCCTCAAGCTAGAAATCGAAAAATATGTGAACCAGATAGAATGGGAAGTAAATACTCTGGTAGATACAGAGCCACAGGACTCTCTTTGAGTATCTATCTCACTGACTGCTACTCCTCATATAGATAAGGAAAAAAGGCCAAGAAAGGATGATTCACCTTCAATCACTGAGGTATCAGCAGAAGAATACTGAGTATACAGCAAGAAACCCAAAACCACTCCTGCTACTCGCATGTCTGGTGAGGAAGAGCCCTACTCTGCCACATTGATTAAGAGAAGATAGCAGGTGGTGTCAACTTCTTCTTCGAAGAAACAGACAGAAATAGATGTGACCACCCAAACTCCACAAGGATCTACACCTGTAAGCATCTTTGAGAAATATGATATGATTAAAAAGAAGAACTAGATACTGACTAATAACACTTACTCCCAGTTCTAGAAGCAAACTTCCACAACATAGCATAGACTATTGTCAGCCTTTGATACAGAGAAAGGAAGAATGTATATGGAATTCCTGCAAGCACAGGTGCCTCACCCCAAAGAGATCACTAACTACGAGAGGCCAACTATTGTTTTTGACACTAGACAAGTCCATCCAGCTGACCAGATGGATTTGCACAGATAGACTGGAGAAATGGTATTCTCCACATTAGCACATGCTTCCTCTACTGTAGCTAAGTTACAAGTGTCTTTAAGCAATGTTCAGACCCAATTGAAGTTGGAGAAGATATCCTCTTTTGCAAAGGATAATAAAATAAAATCCTTAGAGGAGTTGGTGCTTAAGATTGGGTATGATCCCTCGAATGTTAAAGCAGCAGAGGAAATGTTGAAGAAAAAGAATCTTGACATTGCATCTTTGAGAAAACAATTGAAATTGCCACCAACAGAGGATTCACAAGCTAAAGAGGTAGTTGAAGCCGAAAACGAGAAAGAAGAATTGATGAAGCTTATCATGCAGCAGAACGCACAGCTCAGAGAAATGGAGATAGAGTTGGAAAGATTATTGAAAGAAAAGGAACAAATGACACCAATGGAAGTCATCCCATTGAGTGCAGTTCCTATTGCAGAAGTAAGTACAGTAGAAATTCCATCAGCATCCCCATTGACAACACTGGAAAAAACTGTGGAGCTAGCAAAGTCCATGGAGGAAATGAATTTGCAAGAGACAGAGATTAATAGGTTGAAAAGGGAGGTTGAAAATCTCCAGAAACTCAAATACTCTTTCCAAACAAGATATAATGTTGAGAGACATGCAGCAGAGAAGCTTAAGCAGGAAATACAACAGCTCTAGAAACAAACAGTGGCAGGCAAGACATTAGCAGAGGCTAAGGAAAACATATGGACAGATATTGCAAAATCCATAAATGAAATTTGGCCCATGGTGAAAATCATGTTCGAGCAACATGATCTGGTGTTAAAGAGTAGGCAAGCCATTGACAGGATAAGAACAAAGCTGGGTGAGATGCCCTCGGCGGCCAACGAGATCATCCAGTTTCTGAACTCCAAAACCAAAGAAGAGTTGGAAGAATTTAAAGTCGAAGACATAATAGAGACTATCCTCGAGGTAAAAAGAGTATTGACCAAAAGAGGATTGATGTTACAGTTGGAGGAAAAATCTCAGAACATGGACATTGGAGTTCAAAGATTTTTTAGCAAGATTGAAGCCTTACAGAAAAAGGGTCTTCCTGATCTGCATGTCCTAAATGATAAACTAATGACTCTGTCCAATTGCAAGCAAAGGATCGCAATCATGGCCAAAGATAGTCCCAAGTTTTTAGGGATACAGGGCAGCATCACGGGCAAAGCATTCTTGGAGACTCTACAGCATGACCTCAACATTCAGCGTGAGATCAAGTATGTCTTCATCATCAAGCCGACTTTTGCTAAATACACCAAGATGGACGAAGTTTACTGTCGGTTATTGAAAATTACCATCCCAAGCACACAGAGATGGGATGAGTTGTGCGATTTGATTGAGTAAAGGAAAAGCATCATCCATCTCAGCATCCATCTTAGCGTCCAGCTCAGTGTACAACAAGGTTGAGGTCATTCGAATGACTCAACAACGGTCTTCCCCGAAATCAGCATGAGATATTCAACACGTCATCATTAGTTACTACATTTCTGCATCTTGTTAGATTAGTTAGTTAGACTCAGACTTTTTCACGTCCTGATCATTAATGACAGGGTCGTTGTAACTTTTATTATAAATATTTCTCACTTAGAAGTAGGAAGGGTTGTTGATATTTACGCCCGAGCAAGCTCTTGTTACTCTAATTTGTATCAAGAAGTTATTCCAGTAATACAAAGAGAAGTTTCACAGGATTCCTGCGTGTCAAATTGTTGGTGAGGTTCCCTCTGTCTGCGTACAAGTTTTTTCTTTCTCAATTATCATATTGTCTTTCAAAAATATAATCTTTAAAAGAAGTTAAAGTTGCAGAATTTACCATCGTGTACTTTGTTCTTAATCTTTTACAGATTTAAATGTTTTTTCTCTGATGTTATAACAAATAAATTCTTAAATGATTTTTTGTTTTAACTGATATCTCACCTTTTCAACAATACACCATTTTTATTTCTAAAGAATCCAGCATTAGCACTATCTCGCCCTGTGAAACGAATCTTGTAAAGTTGTCTTTAACTTCTATCTTTTAAAAACAGACCCCATAGCCCAATGGAAGTGTAAACGATATTCAGCCACTTCATTCAAAAACAATACAAACAACTCGGTTATATTCTTTCTAACTAGCCTAAAATCTTTAAAAACTCAAACAGATCTAGAACTCACGGAGAGATCCCTCTCTGAAACTGGTAGGGATAGCTTCCAGTTTCAAAGTGGTTGGTTAAGGTTACCTCTGATAAGTTTCTTCTTACCTCATAACAACCTCTGGGAATTTACAGAGTGATAACATAAATGGCGACCATATTGGGGAAGAACTGAAACAAACTTTCCACCCCTTGTTTTCTTTCCCCTAGAACAAAGACGACTTTATTTCTGGAAAAAATGCAAACCCTAATATTTACCTAGAAATAATGTTCAGAGGTTGTTAAAGTTTGTGCATAAATAACCAAAGTCTCCAAAGGTAGAATAAAATCAACAGTTCTGGCTCCCAAAATAATTTCTACCAGATCTCATCCTGACCCAGAACCTGCAAAAGTAATAGATAATCTTGAAAGACTACTCGAGAAGAAAGGTACTACGGAAATTTTGAGGAGTAACGGCCCGCTTCTGAGGTCTTTTTCCACCCCAGAAAAGTTATTTGTTCTTCCAAACCTTGAGTCTGAGATACCCTTTCAAACCAGTCTTTTTAGGACAAAATTTGACAGTTTTTTCAGTGAAACGTTCTTAGACAAAACTGTTTTTCAGCCCAGGACCCCTAAGATACTTTCTCCTAGAGCTAAAGTTGAGCAACGTTTTCACTCCAAGACTGATAACCTCAAAGACCTAGTCGCAAATCTTGGCCATGCCTTAGAAAAGCTCCATCTTTAGCAGTCCACCGAACTTCTTGTTTTAACCATCGCTGCAGTTTCTGCTAAAATTACACCAGGTTACTCCATTCCTCCAAGCCCTTCGTCCTCTATATCTTCAGGCATTTCCTCTCCTGTCACACAGGTTGTTGTTCAGCTTCCTCCACCAATCATGGTGGCAAGATATACTCCATTGGTATTGGTTGCTCCTTTACATGGCATGCCCCAAGATTATCAAACTAGACTTCCACAGTTTGATGGTTCTGGACCTTTAAATGCACAACAACATGTTGACAAAATGAGCGATTACTTTGACCTGCAAGAAGTGGACAAAGTCGATGTGCAGATGACGTTATTTGCACAAAGTCTGACCGGAGAAGTTAAAAAGTGGTTCAAAACCCTGCGTGTTGCTACCATTACTGATATTGTTGGTTTTCATAGGACTTTCCTTGACAGGTGGGAGGTAAAGAAAAACCCTCTCCAGATTCTGTCAGAATATGAGAACATTAGAAGTAACCAAGGAGAGACAGTGCAGGATTACTGCACTCATTTCAAAAATCTATACAATGCCATCCCAATTGAAATCAAACCACCCCAAGGTTTGGCATTAATAAAGTTCCCTGATGGTTTTGACGCTGACATGTCATATCAATTAAGGGAGAGAAATGCAGCAACTTTGTAAGACATGCAAAGAAGTGTCGTCAGTGTAGAAGAAAACCTTTTGGCCAGAAGGGCCAGGCAGAGAACCGAAAAGAGGGTCACCATCAAGGAAGAATCTTCTACTTCCTCATTTGATGCCAAACTAGATTCTCTAGCCAGAGCGATGGAGAAAATGATGGAGAGACTCACCATAACTGACAGGAACCCACCTAGGGACAACCAAGATGCCCCTCAAATCAGAAACCCGAACTTTAGGAGAAATCCACCCCAGATTAGACAAAGAGATCATAGGGATCAACGAGAACAATGGGGACCTGATCAGCAGATTAGACCACCTCTCTAGGAAAACTATGTTGATGATGGGGAGGAAGTTATTGAGGAGTTTGATGATGTTGATATAAATCTAATGGGTGATCATGATCATGATCATGAACCTATTTTTCTCACCCAGGAAGAACACGAAATATTTCTCCTGTCATAAACAGAGGTAGATGGGGAAGCCGAGAAAACAGAACAACAAGCCTTTGAGAACGTTATAATGGAGGTTCACAGGCAGTATAACCTAAGAAGCAAGAAGGCTAATGAGAACTCTCCAAAGAAGGCTGTTGAAACCAAGAAAACCTCAGAAACCTTCCCAAGAAAACCCCTGAGCAGAATGACATTGAATCTCTTGCGCAAAAAACTCCAAAAATCCTTAAGAGAAAAAGTCAAACAAAAGTTTCATCAACTGCTCAAACAAGTTCACATGTCCATAGAGTTTCTATCGATAAATCATAAGTACAGAGTTTAAACAAAACCATCGTTCCTTTTAGCCTCGAAGGGGAACTAGCAAAATTGAAGATTCCTATTCCCTTATCCAAGCTGATGAATAAGAATGCTTATAGGTCTTAGGTGATGAAACCTTTAAGCATCGAACCTGATATAGGTACCAAAGCCTTGGATGTTGGATCTATACACCACTCTGACATAGTAAACCTTGTCGATGATCAACCTGAGCTCTTGTTCGGCCCTGAAGTTGATGGTCAAACTGATAATGGCGTTGTGGCTCCTTTTTACATCAGCCTAAATATCCATGATCTGATATTACACAATGCTATGTTGGATTCAGGTGCCTCCATAACCTAATGCCCAAAGCCGTGATGAAAAAGTTGGGACTTGAGGTCACCAGACCCTACAAAGATGTGCATTCTTTCGACTCCAGCAAAGTCAAATGTATAGGCCTGATTAAAGACTTATGCATCACCTTGGCTCAAATTCCGGTGAAAAGTTTGGTGATGGACATCGTCGTGGTAGATATTCCCCCCAAGTATGGTATGTTGCTATCAAGGTCTTGGGGAGCTAAATTAAGAGGAACCCTGCAACTAGATATGTCTTACGCCACCATTCCAGTTTTCAGTCAACAGAGAAGACTTTACAGAGAAACACTGATGAAGTATATGGTCAGTAGCCAGGAAAAGCCACACAATTACCCATTATAATCTGCACACTCTGATCTGGATTCTTTTATCCTATACAATGATGGTGACTTTGAGGAACAAATCGCACAACTGGAGGATGATGCACCTGATTCAAAGGCTGATAAATCTTTTGTCGAAGTGAGAAACCCCATGGTTGAAGAAAATGAGGAACTGCTAGCAGACTTCTGGAGCATGGACTTCGATGGTGCTGTGAGTAAACAAGGAGTTGGGGTCGGAGTGTGGATGCATAACCACAAATCAAAGTACTCCGAGAATCATTCCTATAAACTGAACTTCCAATGTACTAACAACATAGCTGAGTACGAGGCTTTAATGCTCGGCCTGAAATTATTGAAGAAAGTTGGTGCTAAGCAGATAATGGTAAGGGGGGATTCTGAATTAATTATCAAGCAAATCAAAGGTGAGTATGCAGCAAAACATCCCATACTTAGAGCCTATAGGAACGTTGTTTTGGATGCTCTCCAATGCTTTACTGAGGTTGATTTGTAGGTGATGCCTAGAGGACAAAATATACTCGCAGACGGACTGGCCACGTCAGCAGCTACCTGTAAAATCCCTTTCTGTCCCACTCACAAGTACAGAGTGGAGGTGAAGTGCAGACCAACGGTTCCTGACAATATCAGATACTGGTAGGTATTTGGAAATGACGATCAAATTGAAGATTTCTTGCAATGTAAAAATGATTTCGAATGTACGAACATAGATTTAGAACGGGATGAAGAAGTTGTAAATAAATTTGTTTTGGGGAATAGTAGTGTAAATACAATAGATACTGAAGAAATCAATGAAAATGATGTAGATTCTGATATCCTGCAGTTGAAAAATAACGTGTTACCTAGAGGTCTAGTTCCGTTGGAAGACTTGTTTGATTTTAACGATGTAGCCAAAAAACCGAAAATTGAAGCTAGCGGTAAAAAGGTTGAAGACTGCAACATAGGAACAGAAGAAAACCCCAAAATGATAAAACTATCTAAATCACTGCCACCAGACCAAAAAGGCAAATACATTGAACTTTTTAAGGAATATATAGATGTTTTCACTTGGGGCTACGAGGACATAAAATCCTATGACATAAACATCATACAGCACCGAATTCCCATAAAAGAAGAACATAAACCTTTCAGACAGAAACTTAGGAGAATTAATCCCAAGTTTCTTCCCCTGATAGAGAAAGAAATCAAGAAGATGTATGATGCCAAGATTATAGTCCCTTTGAGGTTCTCCAAATGGGTTTCTAATCTAGTTCCAACCAGGAAGAAAACTGGCGAGATCAGGCTCTGTATAGATTTCAGAAATTTGAACAAAGTCTCCCTCAAAGACAATTACCCTTTACCCAAAATGGACCATATTTTATAAAGGGTGGTCGGATCTAGTAGGATCTCCTTACTGGACTGTTTCTCTGGTTACAACCAGGTCCTAGTCCACCTGGAATATCAAGAGAAGACAACTTTTACCACACCCCGGGGTACCTTCATGTATGTGAAGATGCCTTTTGGTCTGATGAACGCTGGAGCTACTTTCCAAAGAGCAATGGATATTGCCTTTGTGGATGAGACTGGGAAATTTATAGTCATTTATCTAGATGATGTAACTATCTACTCCAAATCCGACGAAGAACATTTTATCCACCTCAAACGTGTGTTTGAGAAATGCAGGAAATTTGGGATTTCATTAAATCCTAAGAAAATCCTTTTCGGGTTGGAGGAAGGTAAATTGTTGGGACACATAATATCAAAAGAGAGAATTAAAATAGATCCCAGTAGGATAGAAGCTATTCAGAAGGTGGAACACCCTAGGAACATCAAAGAACTGCAATATTTCATTGGCAAAATAAATTTCCTTAGGATATTCATACCAAACTTGGTCGAGCTTCTCAGGAATATTACCAATATGTTGAAAAAGGACACAAAAATCAAATGGAACGCCAACTCTAAACAATCATTTGAGCAAGTGAAACATGCGCTCACCCAAGCTCCAGTTCTGATTAGCCCAGACTATACCAAAGACTTTTATCTTTCTCTTTCGTGTATGAGCACACTATAGCAACAGCATTGTTGCAGAAAAATAGTGAAGGGTACGAACAACCTATATCCTTTTTCAGCAAATCTTTAAGAGACACAGCGTTGAATTATAACATTATGGAAAAACAAGCCTTCACCTTGGTAAAGGATATAAAATATTTTAGGGTCTATATTCTTCATTCTCACACAATTGCCTACGTCCCTAATGCTGTGGTGAAGGATATTCTGACCCAGGATAATTCAGATGGCAGAAGAGGAAAATGGATTGCGGTCATTCTGGAATACGACATCGAGATAAAACCTACTAAACTGATCAAAGGACAGGGTTTGGCCAAACTGATGGTTGAGTCTAATTTCCATGCTTTAGATATTAACTTTTTGGCTGCAGTAGATGGACCGGAAGAGCAAGCAACTCCAAACATAAAAGAGGCATTCTTAAATTCCCCTTGGTACGCAGACCTCATTTTTGTACTCCACAATTTACAGGCTCCTCTAGGTTTGACTAAGACCAAAGCTAGATTTATTAAATTGAAAGCATTGAAATTTTGTATTTTGGAAGGCAATCTCTATTGGAAATATCTTGGTGGTATCTTGCTTAACTGCTTGTTAAAAGATGAAGTTGACAAAGTTCTTCAATATTTCCATGCAGGAGACTGTGGTGGGCACCTGAGCAAGAAGACCACAGCTAATAAGATTCTGAGAGTTGGCTTTTACTAGCCTACTTTATTTACTGACGTTCACCAAAAGGTTACTTCTTGCCACAAGTGTCATATTTTTGAAGGGAAAAGGAAATTTTTGTCACTCCCAATGAAACCCATCTTTGTTGAATCTCCTTTCCAACAATGGGGGCTAGACTTCATTGGTGAAATACATCCCCCCTCTTCAGGCCAACATAAATGGATCCTCACGGCCACAGACTACTTCACCAAGTGGATCGAGGTTGTACCATGCAAGCAAGTTATTGACTCTGTCATCATCAAGTTTTTAGAAACTAACATTTTGTCTCGTTTTGGATGCCCCAAAAAAATTATAACTGATAATGCAACAGCTTTCAGATCCAAAAGGCTCATAGATTTTTTTAATCAATATCATATTACTTTCGGACACTCGACGGCTTATTACCCATAGGGAAATGGGTTAGGTGAGTCTTCTAACAAAATTCTGGTGAACATTCTTAAAAAGACACTGCAGGAAAACAAGAAATCATGGCATAATAAGTTGGTCTTCGCACTCTAGGCTGACAGAATCAACACCAAAAGATCGATTAGTATGTCTCCATACCAATTGGTGTATGGCATTGAGGTAATTTTTCCCTTTTCATTAGGAGTCTCGATCATGAAACTATTGCAGGAAACACAAGAAGAACCAAACGATGTCCAACGAAGAATAAATCAAATGATTCACCTAATGCAATCCAAAGAAGAAGTTTACAACAAAACTCAAGTGATCCAGGAAAATATTAAAAAGATTTATGACAAGAGAACCAAAGAGGATAACTTTGAATTGGGTGATCTAGTTTTGAGGTGGGACTCCAAAAATGAAGATAAAGGTAAACATAGGAAGTTCGATATCCTGTGGAAGGGTCCTTACACCATTCATGCCTTTAGAGAAAATAATGCTTTCCTACTTGCCAATCGTGACGGATCAGACCTGCCAGGGGGACCCATAAATGGCAGGATGTTGAAGCATTACTTGCCACCTCAGTAGAAAGATCACCTTTCCATTCCATTGTATATATCATTTCTTTCACAGGTCTTTTAGGTGTAGGAGTTTTTGTTCGGGTGTTTGAAGCCCACGGAGAAGGCCCTAAGACATTGAATAATGCCATCAAATTTCGAAATAAAGCAAGTCAGGCAGCAAAAAAAACTCTAGAGGAAGTCTTTCAAGACAACAAGAAACAGGATTCTTGGCATCTCGCAAGGAGGATACCATCCCCAGGTGGAGCCATTGTCATAACCCTATAATTTATAGGATCAACTATTGATTATATTTTTGTTCCCTTCGGTGTTTTTGATTTGCAGAGACAACTGCATTACGAAAAAGAAAAAGAAAGAAAAGAAAATGAAAATGAAAATGAGAAAAGAATAAAAGAGAGATGTTTAAGATGTGCACTCAGATCTACGGCCATCCCACCAGCGCACAATCGGACGGTCCACATAAGATTCTGGACCCCCCCGACCATTCTACTTTTAACGGAGGGGGAGGGGTCCGACATGATGTTAAAAAACACGCCCAAATCAATGGTTGCGCCCAGATCAACGGTCAGAAAGGAATCCTAGACCCCCCAGACTGTTCTGCCTTTAACTGAAGGGGGGGGTCCGAAATGAAACAAATCCACGCGGGCCCCATCGCAACGCGGTGTCACCTCATTGCGTCCCAACTTCCCCTCTCCAAACTTTTGTCGCCTATCAGCATTACGATTCACCACCACCCTCTACAAGTTCCACGTCATGACCTCGTCAGCATGTCCCATCTATTTCACCGTTATAGGTCATATATTTCCTGTTCGCCTTCCAATCACCAGTGCACACATCGACCAGAGGTACACTTCAGACGTCTTTCATCCTGTACTCTCACGCTCTAAATGACCCGTTGGTCATTTATGACTGGCCACATACCCGTTGTCCATATGACCTGTCCTTATTCGCCTAAACGGATACCCATCCACTCAAATTCAACCCTGTTTCGACCATCTCCCATTCCATTCACATTCCCTGTGTATCAAAAGATTCATTTTCCTCTACCTTTGCAATGCCTCATCCAGCCACAGCCATTACCACTAACATTTCATTTGAATTGCAGGTACTCTTCACAGCAATGGTGCCAAAATCCAAGAAAGCAGAAGTCGAGGAAAATCCTTTCCTCCCACCTCCTATCGACCTCGACAAGATCACATTGGCCGACAAAGATCATCTGATATCGGACACAAGATGTGAAGTTGACTTTGCGAAGTTGCAGTCATGGCTCAAAGACACTTTCTTAGATCAGAGCGACGAAATCGGGCTCTGGGAGTCCAATCTTCCTTTATATCTTTTTCCCCAAGTCCATCATTTCCCTGAATTTGCCCTCAAATTCCAGGCTCATTACCTTCCCGACTAGAGATCCATAGTCTCGTCATCAGGAGAAACTATGTTCTTCATCACGCCAAAGGCCATTGATCATATGATGCAAATACCCAGAAATGAATCTGCATCCCCTTTCAATCTCGAAATCATAACAAAGCTATACCAGAAATGAATCTGCATCCCCTTTCAATCTCGAAATCATAACAAAGCTATACCAAAAATTAACTTTTCCTCAAAGAGCCCAGATATTTGAATTTTTTCTCCCATAGGATGCTCAGTTCCCCAAATCAAATCCCCCCTATCCTTCCTCCCTGTTCTCAGAAAAGGGAAACCAAGTCATTTCATCACTCTGTTGTCTGCTTAGTTATTTTTCAAATGCATGGGTGGATGAGCCTATATTGGGTTTTTTGTCCATTTTCTCTACCAAGGAAAAATCCACCACTCAGTTTGACTACAGGACTTTCTTGGTGGAGAACATTCACAAGCAGTTTTCATAGTTCGCCACAGAGGGCATGTTTCGGTACTCATCCATCCTGGCTTACATGTTCATTTTTTTCAGGTGGATAGGTTCTCTTTCTCAATGCAGAAGATGGACAAGGAAGGAAAACCTCAAGCAGTCACATTATGGACGTCGCTACTCAGGTGAAACTCCACTAAGTTCACTTTTAAACAATTCATTGAATTATTTTATCATCCAGTTGTAGGCATGCTTAGTGGAAGACCTGAGCTGAGAATAAATCAAGAAATTCAAAGAGTTATGCACCTGAATATATTCGTTAGATGATAAACTCAGATGACATCCATTTTGTGTGTCTGAAGAAAAAACAGCAGATTAGGATCAAAGGACAAATAGGCCCATTTATCTGCAACAGTCAAGTTGTTGGGGAAGCGACAGACAAATTGTTGAAGGAGATGAAATTCGGCACTAGTTCTATTTGGAGATATGACCCCAGTGGGCTCATTGCAGAGATGAGGTCCAAGAACAAAAGTTCACCCTATGCCCACACCCTCAAGCCAGAAATCGAAAAATATGTGAACTAGATAGAATTGGAAGTAAATACTCTGGTAGATACAGAGCCACAAGAATCTCTTTCAGTATCTATCTCACCAACTGCTACTCCTCAAATACCCAAGGAAAAAATGCCAAGAAAGGATGATTCACCTTCAATCACTAAGGTATCAGCAGAAGAATTCCGAGTATACAGAAAGAAACCAAAAACCACTCCTGCTACCCACATGTCTGGTGAGGAAGAGCCCTACTCTGCCACAGTGATTGAAAGAAGACAATAGGTGGTGTCAACTTTTTCTTCGAAGAAACAGATAGAAATAGTTGTCACCACCCAAACTCCACAAGGATCTGCACCTGTAAGCATCTTTAAGAAATATGATATGATTAAAAAGAAGAACCAGATGCTGACTAATAGCACTTACTCCCAGTTCTGGAAGCAAACTTCCACAACACAGCACAGACTATTGTCAGCCTTTGATACAAAGAAAGGAAGAATGCATCTGGCATTCCTGCAAGCACAGGTGCCTCACCCCAAAGAGATCACTGACTACAAGAGGTCAACTATTGTTTTTGACACTAAACAAGTCCATCTAGCTAACCAGATGGATTTGCATAGACAGTCTGGATAAATGGTCTTCTCCTCATTAGCACATGCTTCCTCTACCGCATCTAAGTTACAGGTGTCTTTAAGCAATGTTCAGACCCAATTTAAGTTGGAGAAGATATCCTCTTTTGCAAAGGATAATAAAATAAAATCCTTAGAGGAGTTAGTGCTTAAGATTGGGTATGATCCCTCGAATGTTAAAGCAACAGAGGAAATGTTGAAGAAAAATAATGCTGACATTGCATCTTTGAGAAAACAATTGAAATTGTCACCAACAGAGGATTCACAAGCTAAAGAGGTAGCTGAAGCTGAAAATGAGAAAGAATAATTGTTGAAGCTTATCATGCAGCAAAACGCATAGCTCAGAGAAATGGAGATAGAGTTGGAAAGATTATTGAAATAAAAGGAACAAATGACACCAATGGAAATCATCCCATTGAGTGCAGTTCCCATTGCAGAAGTAAGTACAATAGAAATTCCATCAGCATCCTCATTGACAACACTAGAAAAAACTGTGGAGCTAGCAAAGTCCATGGAGGAAATGAATTTGCACGAGACAGAGATTAATAGGTTGAAAAGGGAGGTTGAAAATCTCCAAGAACTCAAATCCTCTTTCCAAACAAGATATAATGTTAAGAGACAGGCAGCAGAGAATCTTAAGCAGGAAATACAACAGCTCCAGAAACAAACAATGGTAGGCAAGACATTAACAGAGGCTAAGGAAAACATATGGACAGATATTGCAAAATCCATAATGAAATTTGGCCCATGGTGCAAATCATGTTCGAGCAACATGATCTAGTGTTAAAGAGTAGGCAAGCCATTGACAGGATAAGAGCAGAGCTGGTTGAGATGCCCTCAGCGGCCAACGAGATCATCTAGTTTCTAAACTCCAAAACCAAAGAAGAGCTAGAAGAATTGAAATTCGAAGACATAACAGAGACTATCCTCGAGGTAAAAAGAGTATTGACTAAAAGAGGATTGATGTTACAGTTGGAGGAAAAAGCTCAGAACATGGACATTGGAGTTCAAAGATTTTTTAGCAAGATTGAAGCCTTACAGAAAAAGGCTCTTCCTAATCTACGTGTCCTAAATGATAAACTAATGACTCTATCTGATTACAAGCAAAGGATCGCAACCGTGGCCAAAGATAGTCCCAAGTTTTCAGGGATACAGGGCAGCATCACGGGCAAAGCATTCTTGGAGACTCTACAACATGACCTCAGCATTCAGCACGAGATCAAGTATGTCTTCATCATCAAGCCGACTTTTGCCAAATACACCGAGATGGACGAATTTTACCTCCAGTTATTGAAAATTACCATCCCAAGCACACAAATATGGGATGATCTGTGCGATTTGATTTAGTAAAGGCAAAGCATCATGCATCTCAGCATCCATCTCAGCGTCTAGCTCAGTGTACAGCACAGTTGACATCATCTGAATGACTCAACAATGCTCTTCCCCGAAATCAGCATGAGATATTCAACACATCATCATTAGTTACTACATTTCTACATCTTGTTAGATTAGTTAGTTAGACTCAGACTTTTTCACGTCCTGATCATTAATGATAGGGTCGTTGTAACTTTTATTATAAATATTTCTCACTTAGAAGTAGGAAGGGTTGTTTATCTTTATGCCCGAGCAAGCTCTTGTTGTTGTAATTTGTATCAAGAAGTTATTCCAGTAATACAAAGAGAAGTTTCACAGGATTCCTGCGTGTCAAATTTTTGGTGAGGTTCCCTCTGTCTGCGTACAAGTTTTTTCTTTCTCAATTATCATATTGTCTTTCAAAAATATAATCTTTAAAAGAAGTTAAAGTTGTAGAATTTACCATCGTGTACTCTATTCTTAATCTTTTACAGATTTAAATGTTTTTCCTCTAATGTTATAACAAAGAAATTCTTAAATGCTTTTTTGTTTTAACTGATATCTCACCTTTTCAGCAATACACCATTTTTATTTCTAAAGAATCTGGCATTAGCACTATCTTGCCCTATGAAACGAATCTTGTAAAGTTGTCTTTAACTTCTATCTTTT
Source organism: Picea abies (assembly GCA_900067695.1). NCBI lineage: Eukaryota > Viridiplantae > Streptophyta > Pinopsida > Pinales > Pinaceae > Picea > Picea abies. Next base: position 230 of record CBVK0100243371.1, on the reverse strand, counting down.
AAAAACAGACCCCATAGCCCAATGGAAGCGTAATGTATATTCAGCCACGTCATTCAAAAACAATACAAACAACTCGGTTAGATTCTTTCTAACTAGCCTAAAATCTTTAAAAACTCAAACAGATCTAGAACTCATGGGGAGATCCCTCTCTGAAACTGGTAGGGCTAGCTTCCAGTTTCGAAGTGGTTGGTTAAGGTTACCTCTGATAAGTTTCTTCTTACCTCATAACA
>CBVK0100243368.1:0-15857 GCA_900067695.1 Picea abies | reverse complement strand
GGACTTCTTCTGAAGTGGGCAAAAGGCTACGGTATGATTTTATTTCTGGTAGAGTAGAAGGCATTTGGATATATGGTTAAATCTGTATGTGTTTTAAATGGGTAAACTGGTTGTAGTTCATGACTAAATTTTTGTTATGCTTGGCTGAGTGCTTGTTGATGGGTTTTCGTGACCTTCCTTGGATCTATACGATCTCCCGCTGGACCTTGCATTTTGTTGTCTGCATTTTTGTTTTTACATTTCCCTGGGAGTTTTTATCTTGTCGTGGGCGTTCTACCCTTCTGTGGGTGTTTTGCAATTTGTTGTGGGTGTATTTACTTCTGTGTGGGTGATTTTACATCACCATGGAGGTTTTTGCAATTTTCTATGGTATATTACTTATCTGTGGGTGATTTTTCATGGACTGTGGGCATTCCATTGTGACTGGGGAATTTTACATTTTATTTCTGGAATTTTCGTTGACAGTGGGCATTTCTGGAATTTGTGGGCATTCCTGCATTTGTATTCATGGTGTTAAAATTCACTGGGCATTTTCTTTATTTACTGTGGGCATTTCGTTTATTAACTTACCGTCATTTCATTTTTACGTTTCTCTTGGGTGTATTTATAAAAATTACACAGTGGGCGTTTTCCTTATGACTATGGCGTTTATGCATTATTGTGGTATCATGATCTTTGGGTTATCCAAAAGGACTATGGTGTGTTGGCATTATTGTGGTTACTAATGAATTTGGTTATCTGTTATGACTGGGTGCGTTTTCCGCAAACTGTGACTGAGTGTGTCTTCTTCCTGTTCTTCTTAGGGCTACAGAGTTCAGCTGAGTTTGTTCCTGAGTCCACGATTGTATTCCCTTTTTCCCAGCAACCCAAAGTGTGAGTCAATCCATGCCCCCTGCGATTTAATTTATGACTGCTTATTAAAGGATACGAGACAGACGCTCCGCCTTGTGCTTCCTTAGGACCAAGGTTCTCTGTTTTCTCCCGCTTTCCATGGTTGGCAGCGACCTGATGGCCACACTCCGACCTCAGCCTTAGATGACTACAACTTGATGCGTGAATTTTGGGCGTGTGTGCAACAGTTGCGAGCCCGGTTATGACAGAAACTGATAGCACTAGTGGTTGGGGTTTAATAACTTTAACGGTGCAGGTAAGGCGTAATGGATGAGACTGTAATGTTGTAGTTATTTATATTGTTAAGTATAGATTTTCTACATTGATTTGGACCCTTCTTTTTAGTAACTCAGGTCTCCCTTCAATCCGTTTTGATTTCGTAAGCCTCCTGACAGCGCAAATTTTAGACTTTATTTCCCTTCAGAACCACCTGGTTTCACCTTAGAATCAAAACTTTAAATCTAACCTATTCGTCGTATAGCTGGGCTTGGTTTTAGGTTGTTTGCGGGTATGGTTTAATACAATTCAATTTTGTTTTACTAAATTTAGGTATGGTGGCAATAAATTGGATATGGCCCTTCTTTTTTTTTGTTAACAAATGTTTTTATTTGGGGTATCGTTCTGACCTAAGCTGATGAATGTTTTAATGCAATTTGAGTATTAGTTAATACGGTCTCTTCAATCGATAGTTTAAACAATAATATCCTCCCTTATTTTTATCAATTATTACGTTTTGTGGTGGATAAAAGATTTTGTTATAATTCTATATCTATGAATTACATGTATTACGATGGCATAAGAATCCCCTTTTTTTTAATAACTGAGTTAAGGTTCTACGTGAGTATTATACCGACTTATTTCCTTCTATTTCTTTATCACTAGACCTTATTATCACTTGTATTAAAATATACGAATTCTTTTATCTCTTTTCAACCTACTCTCAATTGATATGGCTACCCCTTCCAATATAATACATGCTGCATTGGGGATTCTGAAATGAAGTCCAACTATATAGATTATTGTTTCCATCAAGCTGCAAGTATGTTATGCATGCTAGGGTTCTATTTTTAGGCATTGATGTTCTCATTAACCTAGAATTATGTTATGATACTAACTATCATGTATGGATGTAGTACGACTAAAATGTGGCATGCTTGATCATTAAATGAGTTATGTTAATTGGATAATGGATCAGGTGCGTGCCTCAAAATTGATGTTGGTTGTAGATTTTATGGTATAAGTAACATACAAGATGTATTGAAATGAGTAATTTAATTGCAGAGTTATTTTAATGGTAGCGTAATGTTGTGATTATTTTATGGAATTTTGTTGAGACGACATTGAATTGTTAACATAAAATGTCATGACCTTAAACTAAGTATGATCAATGGCTATGAGTTATTATTTGGGGAACATCGATTAATGGAATTTAAATGGAGTAGTTGGACGTAATTTAATGCCCATTTTAGTTATCATAATGCGTGGTTAATTAAAAGTTATGTACGATGGATTACAGTACAGTTTACTCTCACCCTTGGTTAAATTGAATTTGATTGATACCACAAATCTTAGTTAATCCATGATGTTGGTAGATTTATCATTTTTAGTTCCGGTATTGATTATGTCGGGCGAGATGTACACACCTCCCTGTAGCCTTAGTATATAAGTCTGTGTGTGTGATTATGTTGTGTAAGGAATCTTGTGTTGTATCAAGAGTCTTGGGCGCTTTAATGGCAGGGTTTCCACTCTTGCGACACCCCTGACGGAGATTACTAGTTTCTACCTGAGCAGTCGGCCAGGAGCCTATCTGACCTTCTCTCTCTCCGGAGCAGAGAACCAAGATTAAACGCCCTACTTTCTTGTGAAGAAATAGTAAGATCTACTACTATGGATTCTTCCTTCTATGTTCGTATTGTGCGTCACCCAGTATGTCATTAATGTTGGCAGTTACTTGTTGTGCGCCTTATGTCTTATGGTTTGATCATCGTGGTTGTGTCTTGTTAGTTGTCCGGTGGAGACATAGAGTCAAGTGCGTCTGTTCCTTTTTACACGCGCGCACACACCGTAAAAAAAAGAAAATATTTGCACCTGCTAAAGAGTTGTTGTCATAATGAGGAGGGCGTTACATGTTGTCATGGTCAACTGATTTCAACCTGGTTGTTCCAATTTTCCTTCAGTAATAAATATAAAAATAATTTTTCTTTTACATGTGTCATAGTCAAAGAGTTGGTTGGGAAAATCAAATATTTTCCCAAGAGTCACAATAATTAATTACTCAAAATCAAATTGCAAATTCAGAATTTCCATAAATGGCAATAATTTTCCAAAAACATAAATAAAGTCCTAAGTGCATACAGACTTTAATAATTAATTTTTGGGGGGATATTACAATATGTAAAGGAGTGATGAAATGATTGCAATTTTTTATAAAAATAATATTTACAGTTTATAACCCACCTCTTAGAATAATGAATATGGACAATATATTGAGAAAGAGACCAGTTCCAAGAAAACAAAGGAAAGGGGGTTATTGCACATACTACATTGATCAGATGAGAAACTGTAGGCAATATCCCGGTGTCACCTCTTGTGAATTTTTCAATTCCTTTTGAATATTGGAACAGATAATATGGGCCCAATTGAATATTTCACCTTTCCAAACTTGGTGAATAAGGGGAGCCCATCCTAGTTTAAATTTTAGAGAATATTTTTCACAATATAATCAACAGAAACATGGCATAATGGCGACTAACATAGGAGGTTTTTTTAGTCTTTGAATGGGGTATATTTTATCTAAAATGATGTTCAAAGCATAAGGATCATGCCACCAATACCTAGTTAAATCACCCATCTGAATATCTTCCTTTTTCACTTCTTTTTCTATAAAATCATAAGCAAAATTTTCATCCATATTGACTTTATCTTGTTATAACTTGTAGATATTGGAAATATCCTTAGGCCGAAATGACCCAATGACTTTACGATCAAAATTGACAATTTTACAAGTAGAAATATCAGTATGGGAAATAATCCACAGTCCCATGTCATAATAGGGTAAGATAGTTTTTTTGCATGTTATTTTGTGCAGACTAGAAATTTTAATATCTTCAAATCATCATCATAATACTCATACTAATCTGTCAAATCCCCTTCTTCAATTAATATATAGATTTGACTTCATTCAATGCAGTTCTTGACTCCGATTTTGTGATAGATGTTTAAATAGAAAGCTAAATTTTCATTCCTTTCTACTTCTTCCTCCTCATATTTCTGCTACTTTTCATTCCCTTTCTTAGTCATCCTATTGTGGAGGGTCCTGTATTTAAAATAAATTTAGAAAAAATATTTTATATAAAAAATATTAATTGAAAACATGTGTGATTCTCTGAAATCCAATATTAACTCAAAAAGATTCTTTGGAAGAAATTATAATTTTACAACTAGTGATCACGCAATTTGCTTACAACAAGGTCAAAGTAATGGATGAAATAAGCAAACAGAGATGAAATATGCGCGATGCGTATAGAAAAAATATTTTTTCACGCTTAATTCATATCACATCACATAATAAATTTTCTTTAATGTGAATTAACCAATGATCATGAGAACCATTACTGGAAAAAACTACAATTTAGAATTTGAAATGGAGAGGGAACGTTCATAAATCAAGCATCAGATCACCAAATGTCTCTTTGCAAACAAAATTATAATTGCAGTGATAAGGCTCGGGTTGATGTGATTATATGAAGTAATTATATTATTAGATATAAACTTATGATTAACCACACCGTTGGATCATGATGCCCTTCCAATCATAATGCAGCATATCAAAACCCGATCTGATCAATGACTAACCAACCCACATATCGACTGGTCCATTGAACCACCCGAAAATTGGAAGACTTATTATAAATAATAATCTATTTTTAAGGTCACGGCCAAGCCAACACACCAAATTGGTGTATGAGACCCCCTTGTTTGTGGGACAAGGGACCCCCCTCCGCCCAAAGTCTACGAAGGTATACATACCCTACACCCCTCTGGATTTGAACATGTGACCTCTTAAGAGGAAACACATGTTCTTAACCATTAGGCCCACTCTTATAATATGTTCATAACAAATAGGAAACCTGATACGACCACCAGATCACAGGTCCCTTGAGACACCAAGTAATTATTTAATGAATAACTTTTAAAAAATAATGGTTTATTTGTAGTTCATTTTGATCTAAAGAAGTTTCATAAAATGTCTATAATGGATCAAAATTTAATCAAAGAGACCAAAATACACCAATGGTAAAATATAGAAGAAATAAAACTATAGAAAATAAAAGATAAAATTTTCATAAGGGACACATTATTTTTAATCAAAAATATTCAATAATGGGGGTTGTTGTATCAACCAACCACAACAAATCGTGACACACTAGGAGAATAAATTATCTCTGTGCTTAAAAATATAGGTTTTTATGTCCATTATTATAGGCTAATCCTAGATTAAAGTTTTCACTTGGTATTTTAGGAGCAATTATACAATAAGTGATATTTGAAAAATATTAGTTATTTATGACCAATACTCTATTCTTAACATAAAAAATTTAAGAGAAAAAAATGGCATTCATTATTTTGAAATAAGACAATAACTTTATAATTAGTTATGAAATCAAACCAAAGGCCAAAGACTTTATATAAACCAAATTTTGCACACAATTGTTCCCCATCTCTCTTTAATCCAACATTTCTTAGCTACCCACGAGCATCCATACCATAAACAAAGATACCTTAGTATCATACAAGCATTTTCCCTCTACCTGTGAGTGTCTGTAGCCTTAATAAGTTTACGTGTACTTACCACACTAAAATATAATTTTTCAACTTTGATTTCTTAATTTACACCCTTTTGATTAGAAAAGGTTTAGTGGATAAAAACTAAATCCAAGGATTTTGTCTCATTTCCAATTATTACTAATGTCAATCTTATGTCCTCCAAAACTAGAAGTTACTACCCTATATAGTGAAGGATATCATGAAAATAAAATGAAACCACTCTTTCAGATTTATAACCAAAACATGCCTTCTGATATGTAACAGGGCTCAAGTCAAAGATAACAATAAAAAATAAACCACCCAAATTAAAAACAAAATAAAACAAAAGAAATAAAAAGTAAGTTTTAATAAGTTAAAATAAATTGTACAATATTTACAATTTGTTGTTGGAAATAGTGTTGTCATTGATGTCAATGACAAGGGGAGATTATAAATGTCTCTGTGCATTGAAAAATTTATGTGCATTGATGAGGTTCTATGTGAACAGATAATTCAAGTGAATTCATGTTGTGGAACGATATCAAGACAATCTTGTTGAAGAGGAATAAAGGGACGAGATTAAGGAGGCAAAAAAAGTAGTAAAAAGGATATCAGGGAGGGAAAGAAGATCAGGAATGTGTTGATAGAGTTTTGGAGAGGATTCTACGAGGGTTGAGTCTCTTCAAGGGTGTTTGGTGGCCAATATAACTAGATCGAGGTAAAATATAAATACCACATTCATAAGGAAATTCAATTTTGAAGAGTTTATATTTCCAAAGAACTATGACATAATTTGAATAAGAACGAGTGAGTAATGAAAATGTGCACAAATTGTTTTATTTTTAAATAGTGGGACCTATCATATCAGATATCGGACCAAATTGAGTGCATGACAAAAGGTTCCTTAATGGGCCAATCGCCCGGTGGGACAATTTCTGAGTGACCTGATGGACAGAAGAAATGTGACAAGGTTCCATAACGGATAAGGAACACTGTGTGAGAAGGTTCCATAATACAGGGTCAGGAAGAATGGTAAAGGTGCATTTTTGAAGGGTTGGTGGGTCGATCTCCTGGTAGTTCGATGATGAGGTGATACACATAGAACATAGTGATTAGTTCCATCAAAAAAAGGTTTTACAGGTAAGGTTCCATAACAGCATCACGAAATATGTGTGAAAGCGCGATGTTGAAGTCCCAAGTGCTCGATGGTTGGTAGGTCAGTGGTGATTCCATGTCAGATCCATGATAAAGACCACATCATAACTACGAAAGTAGCCATGTACTAGTTTCGATTCAACATAGTGTCTGAATAGGGATATAGGAAGTGATGAAATCATAACCATGTTAGTGTCATGTCATCTAGTACACATGGAGGTGGCCCACGTGGAGACCATGTCATATTGCATGAAAACATTGTGAGGATCATTGCATTGTTAAAGTCTCGAGGGTCCGGTGGGTTGATACCAACGTAGCTTGGTGTCCTGGTGAGCCAAGTTGCCCAATCGCCATGTGGAATATCGTATCAAGGAAACATGTTGAAGTTGTAGTGTTTAAGCTTGTTAGGCTGATGGTGATGCCATGTAGATGTCATATCATGTCATCTAGTAAGCATGAAATGTGTCCATATGGAAGCCAAGTCTTGTGCCACATCAGCATGATAATCGTATTGGAGAACCAATGAATTTGAATGCCTAATTTTGAATTCATAGGGGCCTTATGGGAATCAGAAAAAAAGTTAAGGGCTTATGGTTGAAAGCCCAGGGGCCTGACAACTCATTAGTCTCGATCTTAGAGGAACATTGACGAACCAGATCAATGATCAATATTTAATCGAGGAGACAATCCAATGGTTTTTGAGTGTTGAGAACATATGTTTGTGTTGTGACCAATGAAAAAGATCATGTGCAATAGGAGGAAGGTCGGGATTGGTTTCAAAGGATTTTTACATTTCGATTTAATGGAGAATCAAATGATATGGATACGACTTGTTGAGCATGATATTTTTGTGGATAAACCCTTTGGTATATGGGCTCTATAAATAATGATACTCAAAACCCTTTGAGAGTGTGTGGTGAATGTGAATGTGGAAGTGTGTGGTGTTTTTCATTTGAAAGAGAAGTTGAGGATTTGAGTCTCGTAGGAAAGGAAGGAAGTGAAATTTGATGGTATGAGGGTGGTAGGGAGGTTCGAGATAAAACATGAAAAATATAAATCCCTACTAATTGTGAACATGTGGAGATTATCATGGAAATTACAACAAAGATAAAGAAACTGGTGAAATGACATATATGTGCAGTTGAAGGCTTGAAGCAAAGTGGTGATATTATATTGTTTACAATTTGAGAAGAATTCAATTCAACTGGTTGGTGTCTGTTGTAACATCTTGCTCTTGCATGCACATGATTTGACTTATTCTTTGAGGAAACTTATGTGCAAGCGATCTGGTTTTCGTATATGATTGTTTGTTTGCTTATGGATGCTTGTGATGATGTTGGATTATGATGTTATGTTATTTGATATCTATGTATAGACATGTGCTATTGACAGGTTTCTCCTAAGTGTGTAGGACACTTGGCAAATTGAAGATGCCAATGGCATCAATGGACCCTCTGGGACTCCAGATCAAGTCAGGGAGTGGACTGTATACAATTTGGGCATTTTATTTTTTCATATGTGACATATGATCTGGTATATTATGATGTAGTTTATGGATCATTGAAATGTTTCATTGATGGATGAAATATGACGATTTCTTGCTAATTAGACTCACATTAAGAGTAAAGGGGCCATGAAAAACAACTATATATTGAGGGAGAGGTATGGAAACATCCCTGCCGGTGTGAAAACATCCCTGCCACAAACTACTAGCACTCTCGTCATGGCTCGAATGGTAGGTTCATGATTACCTAGTTCAAGAGATCCATGATGTCGTGAGGGAATACTGAGATAGTTGCTCATATTAATTCTAAGGGGAACATAATAAGGGGTGGTCCTTATTCCTTAGAGTACCTTAGTCTCTCACAAGGTCACTTGATGGAGTATTGACTCCAAGGGTTGAACAAATACCAAAATCAGTGAAAGACGAGTGGCACCCTTGGAGCACATAATGCATCTTGAAGGGAATGTCGCATAAATAAAACATGAATAAAAGTGAGTGGCACCCTTAGAGCACGTAGCGGGTCTTGAAGGGAATGTCATGATTTTAATAAAGGTGAGTCAATGAATCTTGGTGCCTAAAAAAAAATTAGTTTTTTGACGTGGTCGGCCTTAAAGCAATTATTAAATGAGAATTTTTATTAATTATAAAATCCCATTAAAAATTGTAAGCCTAGTTAAAAATTAAGCCTAAGTCTAAATTGGGTAAGAAGAGTTAAAAAACTAAATAATAAATTAATAAAAGGGGGATGGAGAAAAATCAGGTTAAGAATTAAAAAGGAGAAATATTTTATCTAAAGATTTAATTATATGGTTATGTGCAAGTAATACTAAATTGGAAATTAGGTTAAGAAAGGAAATAAATATAAAAATAAGGTGTAAGCATAGAGAGGAATCTAGAGTCCAGTTAAGTAGAGAAGAATCTCATTTTTAATTCCACACAAAATTAGAAAGGTGTCGGTCTTAAATTAGGAATAAAGGAATAAAAGAAAACAAGGATTGATTTAAGGAGTTCTTTTAGGTGATTTGAGGGAAAGTGGATTTTAATTAATTTAGTTTTTTTTAAAAATTTCTAGTCAATCTATTGAGAGGGTGACAAGTATATGGGGCAAGGGAAATTATAAAATTTATTAATTAAAAAGGGAATTAAAATGTGCAAAGGGATTGTGTCTTGGAAAAACACTATAAAGCAACTGGTAAGGAGGAAAAGAGGATCACGACTGGCATGTGTAAGGTTAGGTTGTTGGAATTTCTTGACTGATTTTTCTTATGGGAGTTGGGATACCCAGCTCGAAGAAGAGAGTGGTAACTCGACCTTGCGAGGCGAGCTGGGAGGTAGATGTTTCTCTGCTCTTTGTGTGCATGGCCCCTTTGTAGCTCGGGGGGATAAGGGGGAAGTAGAGTACCCATACCATTGGTTTGGAGGTACCGGTGAGGTATTCATGGTTAGAAAGTGGGGAGCTAGACAGAGTGCAAGCGCGAGAGAACATCTTCGCATTTTATCTCACCGAATATGGTATTTTTATTTGAATTTCTCTTGTAAATTATTAAATTGCAATGAGTTTTAAAAAATAAATGTCACAATAGTGTGTATTTAGATTATTGATTGATATATTCCTAGAAGTTTGAAAAGAAATTGGATGTGATGATATGGATAATCTAGTTGCATTTCTTGGATCAACTACAATTTTAGTAAGATTTTTGTTTTCTAAAGAATGATTGAAATTACACCAATCAAATTATCCATGATGTGGATTATTCATATCTTTGATCTTGTTATTAATTGTTGTATATTTTATTGAATTAATATCCTTCATAAAAAAATTCCTATGCTTATGGTCTCATCCCTAGAATGATTCAGACCATGTATCAACCCTTCTAAAATGAAGACACATTGTTACTATGATAACTAGTTACGTTTTCATCTTTTTCGTCTTCTCGGAATGAATAAAATCTTTCGAACACTCCCAACCTAGAGAATAAGAAACTGCACCCATTATGAAAACCAGTTCTTCTTTCTTTGGTATTGACACAACCCTCCTATTATAACTTGGAATCCGATTTGATTTTGTAAAGGTAAGGATGTTTGGCGCTTCCACCAAATTTGTGTTGTATGATAAGCCTTTACCTCTATGTTGCTACTAATTCTTGCCCAAGATTTGCATCCCATGTGTCTTACTCTCCAACAAAGTATTCCTTTGCATTTGCTTCTCCTTTGCATTGTTTTTTGGATTAAACGTCTTGTTCTCTTTAGTCTTCTTGGATTTTTATTGAGCAGTTCATGAAGTATGAAAACTTCAATTTTTGCTTGCACTATGTTGTCAGTTAATCCTCTGCGTTGAGTAGTTATAGTCAAAGTTGCATTTTTTGGTTTATTGTGGGATTTTCTCTATGAGTGGGAGGCCTGGGGCACTACCCCCACCCCTCTATCTTCACACAATGAAGAGCTTCACATCCCAACAAATTTGGGGGTGCATCTCCCATTCTTCAAAACGTTTTCTTAAATACATAATTTGTGCTTGCTCCTAGCGAATTTGGGGGTGCATCTCCAAGTCTTCAAAACATTTTTCTTCTGTGCAAAAGTTGTGCTTCCACACAACCATTTTGGGGTGTATCTCCTAGTCTTTTGAGAACGTTTTATCCTCTACAAATTTGTGTATCCACCCCACAATTTGAGTTTCCCTTCCTAGTGAATTTACTCTTCTTACCACAATGAATTCTCAACCACTTTCTTTGCATTGCATAGGCATATTCCTCAGTGATTTTTCCTTGTTTTAAGCAAAGCCTTATTCTCTCTAGCCTGCGATGTATTTATTCTCTATTCTCCACGAGATGCCACCTGTATACTCAATGGCTTATGCCTTATAATCATCCTTGTGATGGGGTAATTGAAATATGATGCATTGTTTGTTAATGGCTCAATTAGATGCTTCTTAATGGTTGAACCTAAAGGTTTATTAACTGAACAACTAAATGTTTATTAATTGTTACTTTAAGTTTTTATTATTGTGTGTAATAAGTTATGTGGTTTATATGGTCAATTAAAATGTGTTGAGCCCCAATTAAAAAACACTTATTCATATTTTATTCAATTTTAAGAACTATGGGATTGAATTCCAATATGACAAAATGGTATCCTTATTTTATTCAAAGTTTGTACTATTTGATTTATGGTCATACATCCTTCAGCACTATGGTTATTCTATTCATTGTTTTTTCATTTTCTAATGCTATGTGTCCTTGACCAATCCACCTTTATCACATATTTAGTTAGTCTTCCACTTTTAATAACTTATTACATAACAAAATGTGTTGATTGATAACTTGTTTGGCCATGTACAATATTGTTTAGAATAATATTTTAAAGTTTGGCCATATTGTATGATGTTAATGTACAATAAGCGTTGGGAATTTGTTGTGCCACGAACAATAGATAGTGGCTCTTGTGCAATGATTTTTAATTGTCGATGAATGACTAGTTAAATAAATAGAACCATTGTGCACACCTATAATTAAATGTAATGTATGTTGTATATAGATTAGACCTCATGTGTGCAACGAAAATGTTATGCATGGAGATTTGTTTAGTCATAGGACTAGTAGCGCTATGAAAATTTTGTTGATATATGTTGATTTAACAACTATTTTCTTGTGCCATTAAATTGTCAATGTATGATGGATTAATAACTAGATTACTTGTGCCCTTGAATATCGATGTTTCATGATTGAATTAGAATTTGGTTACTATTGTGCCTTTAAGTATTTTCAAATTATGATTGATTTACTACTGATATTCTCTTGCGCCTTGCGAAATAAAGTTTATATTTCATGCGTCTTGAATGGTTGATGTGTAAAAGATGGATTAATTGCATAGAATGCTCACACACAATTCAATAATGTTTTGTAGGACTAGTTGAGTAGTTAGACTCCTTGCATGAACTGAAATATAATGTAATGATGGTTTTAGATATTAGTCTTAATGTGTGAAATGAAAATTTATTAAGATGGATGATTGTTATTGTGATTGTCATTTGCACCACGAACATAAATGATATTTGTTGTGGAGCCTTGGAGTTAAAGTGGTCTATGTTGTGTTATGAGAATCATTACTCGCGTGCCACGTTTAATTGTGGATTAGGATTGATTGATTGATGAATTTGATTTTTGTTGATGTTGTCATTTTAGCATAGTTAGTTTGGACTTGATTATGTTAATGGGATGTAGACACCTCCTTTTTCCTCAGAAAAATCGCTAGCCTTGAGACCCTAAATGGTTAAAATCAACTGGAACCTAGGCTTGAGCATTGCTTATGTGTCTTGGAGATACTAATCTTGCAGGGTTGGTTGGGCGGGTAGTATCTTATGTCATTTTTATGATTATCTTTATGATCCTTAGGTTATCATTATGATATCTCTTGTTATCCTGGTGTTATCTGATTATTATCTTTATAGATGAGTTGATTATTTTATGATTCATATTGTTATACGTCATTTCTAGTTGTATGAATGCAATGATTATGGGCTTCCAATTATTTGTGTTAATACATCGATATGCATGTCATTGTTGATGGTGATGATGTGTTGGCATTGTTTAATGATTATTTGTTAATGCATTAATATTGTTTTTTTAATATAGTGGATGATGTGTTGATAACATTTCTATTAATCGTGACATTTAATTTCCTAACACCAAAAAAAAAATTACATGTTGTGCTTCAGTTTTTCTCATATGTAATGAAGGGTTGTTACATATGGTATTAGAGTGGGTTAAACCCCACGACTTGGGATAATTATTCCTTCCACTGTATAAACACTTGATTGATAATTTATCACTAATTAATTTGAATTGTATTCGCGCAGGTAATCATGGTTAGAGGACGTCATGTAGGAAGACAACATGGTTCTAGGGGAGGATGTGTGATGCCTCCAGTAGCATCCATGCCAGAGGGGTCTATCCCCCAAAGAGAAGAAAAATTCATTGGACAAGAACACATTTTTGTGGGGGATGTGGCTGGGTTGATGAGGTCCTTTCAAAGGATTTTAGAGGCCTTCATTAGCCGTCTTGATAGAGATGAGGCCAAGGTGTCGATACCCCTTGAGGGTTCACCATGCTCCCTAGAAGGTATTGGTATCATTCACCAAGAACTCGAGAAGTTCAAGTCTCCTGAGTCTTAGGTTCCATACACGGTGCAACGACCAAGGCATGGTTGGAGAACATGGCGATTTATTTTTCACTTTATGACTATACCTCCAACATGAAAGTCTGCATGGTGGTTTTTCAATTGAAGGGGAGCACTCTTCTATGGTGGAACACACTCCTTCCACAACTGAACATGGACATCGAATATGTGTCATGGGAAATGTTTGAGGAGCAGTTCCGGGAGGGGTATCTATCTAAGGAATTCATTGAGCGTCAACTCAATGACTTCAATGACTTAAGATAGTGTGATCATACGATGGCTATTTCATGGAGCTGCTTAGGTATGCTCCACATCTGGATACCGAGAAGCTTAAGGTCAACAAGTTTTTGTTCGGCCTTAACCTTAACATTCGTGTGAAAGTGAGGATATTAATGCCTCAGACGTTGCATGATGTTGTCCAGAAGGCTCTCATAGCAGAGGAAGAGATGATTAGCAGGGGTCGGAGTAGGACTCCTACGAGATCGATGAGACAAGAGACATTTCTTGTGCAACAACATAAAACACAAGCTATACATCCATCATGGTATTGAGGAAATCCAAGAGGATCCACGTTCATGAAACCATGAAAATCGGTGCCTCAAATACGAACTCCCTACTGAGGACCACAACACCAGAAACAGTGTTGTCTGCAACAATAACAGTTCAATCATGTTCAACAGAACATACCAAGGTTTCAAGGGGGTGGGCCATCAACTTATACTTCAGGGATTAGGAGTAATGGACCGAAGACTGGATGTTCGACATGTTGAGAGACACATTACCAACGTGACTGCACGATTGAGAGGGACAGAGAAACTGGGTCAGTCGAACACACTACAGTATGAGATTTGGGAAAGGACCACTGGATTCATGTAATGGTGAATAATCACCACGTCGAGCACCATTCTACTATTCTCGAGATGGCATGTACCATCACTGACCATAACTTTAGTATTTTGATAGATCCAAGTGCTATAGAGAGCTTTATTTCTGGTGCAACGCTAAAAATAATTAAGTTAAAGGAATTCTAACATGATGAGTTTAGCTACGTGGAAATGGATTCAAGAACCAAGCATAAGGTTAGAGGAAAGGTTACAAACTATAGCCTTAACCTGGGAGATTTTTTCATGAAGGTCAACCTGTAAGTCATGATATTAGGATATTATGACGTAGTGATCGACATGGACTGGTTGGAATCACATTGTGTTATACTCGACTGTAAGACAAAATGGTTAAGTTTGAAGGATGACCAGGGACAAAGACAAATGATTATAGGAAGAAACCAAGGAGTTTCCCTAAGTTTCATCTGTTCCCTACAACTACGAAAGAGTATGTGCAAAGGATGAAAGCTATATGAAATCTTAGCGTTGAACAACAATGGTGTCGTGGAAGGAATAGAAAACCTTTTGGTAGTATGCAAGTTTGCGGACGTGTTCCTAGAAGAGTTATCAGGTTTTTCACCTGAAAGGGAATTGGAATTTACTATCGAATTAAAACATGAAGCTAAATCGATAAAAAGAATGCCTTATCAGATGTCAACCCCTGAGTTACAGGAGTTGAAAATGAAACTGAAAGATTTGTTGGACCTAGGACTTATATGTTCTAGTGTGTCACCTTGGGGTGCACCTGTTATTTTCATACAGAAGAAGGATGGGTCATTGAGACTCTGCATTGAATACCGTCAATTGAGCAAGGCAACGATCAAGAACCAATATTCATTGCCAAGAATAGATGACTAGTTTGATCAAATGAAAGGTGCAACGGTGTTTTCGAAGATCGATTTGAGATCAAGGTATCACCAGTTAAAGATCAAGGAGGAAGACATTCCTAAGACCGCATTAAAGACGAGGTTTGGACATTATGATTTTACCGTGTTACCATTTGGACTCACAAATGCCCTAGGGATATTTATGAGCTTGATGAATGGGGTGTTTCATGAATACTTGGGCAAGTTTGTTCAAGTATTCATTGATGATATTTTTATATATTCTCGGACGATGGAAGAACATCACGAACATTTTCACCTGGTACTACAGTGTTTATGAGAGAATAAATTATGCGGGAAACTGTTGAGATTCTTTTTTTATAAATCGAGGATTCATTATTTAGGGCACGTTATCTCCAACGAAGGTATTGTTGTGGATCCAGTGAAGGTAGAGCCTATTATGGAATGTCTCACACTGACGAACATATCCAAAGTACATAGCTTCATGGGTTTAGCGTTATTTTATTGATTGTTCATTGAAGGTTTTTCGAAGATAGAAAATCCGATTATGAAATTTTCGTCCAATAAGGTAGTGTCTCCAAACCTTCAAGGCATATACGA
>CBVK0100243366.1:0-27832 GCA_900067695.1 Picea abies | reverse complement strand
GTGGTGGTGGTGGTGGCGGTGGTGGTGATGGTGTGGGTGACGTCGGTGGTGCCCGCGACGACGCTCCCCTGCCTCGACCCCTTCGAGTCTTGGCCATCTAGTATAACTTAACCTGCATCACCCCCAAAGTTATCAGGGTGAGTTCCAGGACATTTCAAATTGGTGCTATTTAAACTTAGAAACAAGGTTGGGCATAAGTTTTCTTTACTTGTCTGTAAACAGATGTTACTCCATCAGGGGAATTGGCTAGGTTCGGTTTAGGATGAAGCATCTAAGCTTGGTTAACATCGAACTTTAAGGTAGATTAACCTTACACTAAATAAAGTAATTAATTTTAAATTTATTATTACACTAATTTAACTCAAATTATTTTTACTTTAAATTTAAACTAATTCGACCTTATTTATATATAATCATTTATACTAAACTATTTAATTTATTTTTAATTATATTCTTTTTTTTATTTTTATTTTTTTATTTTTATTTTTTTACTCTCTATACTATATATATAATAAATGAACGTATACCCAAGGGTTCGGGCACGCATGGGTTCCACGTGATCATCTAGCTTCCTCAAGCTCCCTCGTATCTAACCTCATCATTCTCCACCTGTCGGCCTTTCAACTCACTACGCGTCCTTCCTCTGTCCCACTTTCTCATCCGCTAGGACTTGCCTCGCAGCAATCTTTGTTCATCATAGCTCTGCCTCTGCTCTGCTAAGAGGTTTCCAGAATCTCCCTTGCCATGGCTCACATCCTCACCATTGTTCAGAGAAACTTGCTAGTGCTACGTATTGTGGTATATGCTCCAGTTCGTTTTACAGTAACCGAGTATAGTGATATGGCCACTGACAAGATCCAAAACCTGGAGTCCAGTCCCTCTGAAATATTGGGAATCATCCCCCTTTCTGAACACATTGCGGAGCTCGCCCTCAACTATGGTAAGAGGTACGATTTAGTCCACCAATTGTGCATAGTTTCAGTACCTTCATGAAGAATGCGGGCTATTTGAATTAAGAAATTGCACAAACTTTCCTTATGCTGTGGTAATGAATGGTGATTTCTTCTTTTGAACAAAAGATTTTCTTGTAATTCCATCTCTGTACAGATTTGGTATTTTGCCCTTAATTTATTTCGTTTATATTACAAATTTGTTTGTCTATGCATATGCATGTAGTTATACGTGTAAATATATATAGTTTTATACGTATACCGGATCGTTTAATTTCATCGACTGAGCCTAAGTGGCTCTTTGGAATTTCCTCCGGAATTCACTGTCGAATGCCCCAATCTACAGGCCTTATCTCCCCTTGTCACGGTCTCTACACCTATCGTGGCTTATCCCCGACTCTTTATCGGAGTTTAGGGTTTCATACTTTTCGCTGTCACGATCCCCTTACCTCTCCAGTTCCCGATTCACGATGGGCTCAGTCTCTAAGAATTAGCCCCTTACTGACTATACCTTGGTCTATATGACCGTGTTCAATAGACCGTGGCCACTTATTTTCCTATCGGGATTATGTGCTTAACTTTCCCGATGGGTTCCTTTTCTTCGTTAGCCCCTTCACTATGCGCTTGGTCTATATGACCTGTCCCGTGACCGTGGCCTTGTATCGCCCTATTGGGATTCGGGGTTTCGGCGTTTGCGATGTTAACGAACGCATGTCCTTAGGATTCCTGATCCCCGATCTCCGATGTCACCTGTCATTAACTCCCGGCAAGGTTGGACCTTCCGACACTTGTCCACACTTAAACACTATGGTTGTGGGACCCGTCGCGTTTCGGGATTTCGCGACTTCTCCGGTCATGATTCATTTGTAAGAAGGAAATCCGAAATGCTGAACCCCGAGCTCTTTCAGATCCTCGGACACGCGTCCCTCGGATCAACGGTTATGGTGGTGTCGGGAAATCGCAAATCGCGATTTCGTTGCGCGAGTGTTTCACTACCCCATAACTCCCGATATCCCGAACTCCGAACTATCCGGGATCTCTCACCACGCGTCCTCGTTAATGGACAGTCCTGATCGCCTCTCGCCGTTTTGGGGTTTCGGACTTCACAGTTTCGAAATGCAAAGGTTTCGTGTCCACAAAATCCCCGATACGCCGATTCCCGATTTTTCGATGGATTCTTTGATGGTTGCCACCTGTCCCTCAGATGGACGGCTGTGATTGTACCATGATTTTCCTTACGGATTTCCTGTCTCCTCCTAGATGACGTACACCTGTCCTCCACTCTGACCCTAGTGGTCCCACCATGCTTACGTCACCGTCGGGATATCGCCGATCGCGATTCCCAGTGACGCAGTTTCCTTATCATTGAAAACCCCGATTTCCCAATCCACAACTCTTCGGGATCCTCCGCCACGTGTCACGCACAATGGATGGCCTAGATCCGATCGGGAAATCGCGTATCGCAATTTCAACCTACACAAGTCTTACGTCTCCGGAATCCCCGATTCTCCGATGAACAAAACTCTGACAACGCCCGATCCTTTGCCACCTGTCCTTGAAGATGGACGGTCCTGATTGACTCTCGGGCTTTTGGGACCTTCGAGGTCCCAGTTCTCATGACCTCGAGAACTTCGATTTCCCGATGACCAATATCCCGACTCTCACGTGATCTCTGCCACATGTCCTTCTAAATGGACGGTCCATATCGCTTCTCGCAGTTTCAGGATTTCAATACCAATGTGCCTATGTCCACGGGATTCCCGATTCCCGACTTTCTCCAGATCTGCGACACGAGTCCCTCAAATGGAAGGGCTCCAATCATATCGGGAAATCGCGGATCGTGATTCCATTGCGCAAGAGTTTCATGACTCCGGAAACCCCGATATGTCGATCTTCGATTCTGCGGGATCTACTGACACGTGTTCTTTTCGTTTGGACGGCTCTGATCCCGTCGGGAAATCGCGGATCGCAATTTCCTAATACAACGAATCTACACTCTTGAAATTCCCGATGGGTAAAATCTCGACACCTCCCCAGAACGCTGACACGTGTCCTGCTGAGATCAACGGCTAGGATCCGTTCTTGGGATTTCGAGAACTACAAGTCCTCGATTCTTAGACTTAACAAAACCCCGATGACTCAGATTTCCCGATAACTCCTCCTATGCACGCTAGGGCTTAAACCCCGTGCAACTTGTCTAGATCTAACGGCTAACGGGATTTCGTCCGAGATCCGACGGCGCAAATCCGTTCTCCCGTGTAACGGACAACTCTTCTTTGAGATAGTGATTAATTTGCATGAAACATTATGTCATGTAAAAAAAATTTCTCTTTTCGGCACGTTTGAATTTTATATGGGTCTATAGTTCCTGAGATTTTTACATTATTTTAAAATCCACCAAGGCTAATACGGGCAACTAGTTTCACTGTTCCTGCATAATGTAAGTCTGTTAAATTTCCTTTTCTTTATCCAACTGCTTTAAGGTAGCCATTTCTATATGAAATGATCCTTCAAACTTTCTGGTTTGCTGCTACTATTTTCAAGGGCGTTCCTTAAAATATTCAGGTTAAAACTGTAGTAACCATATATGATCTAGTTAAAGGGTATTGTCTAAAACAGTTGCTTATGATATACATGAGATCATTTGCTTGGATACCATACTGTATCCATCCTATTTGGTCAAACTAAATGTGTGTTTCTTACAGGTTAAGTGTGGCTGGAGTTAACACTCCGGGTTTCGGCCCTTAGGCTCCAGATTTCGAACTAAGATGCTCTGATACCATATGTAACAGCCTATATATTTCTAAACATCATTTATTTTCATAAGCAATTTATTTCCTAACTGAGACAATAACTTTGTAGCTAATATTGATTTTTTTATAACAGAAACCTCAGTAACTTAGATTTATCAATAAATATTGATTTCATGGCAGAAAGAAATAATTACATAACTTGACAAGTACCTGGTTCTGATGCTAATTTTATGTTTCCCTTGCTGCTTTGCTACACAGTCCATTCCTGCCACAAACACAGAAAAATAACTGCCCAAAACTAATGTCCTCCCTGCCAACTAGGGAAACTACCTAGCTCCAGGATATCTATGGATATCCTGGCCCTCCGTGCCCAAAACCTTCAGCAACTCAGTGCCTCCCCTGATCAAAGGTCACAGTCCAGAACACTATGTTCCTTGCTCACAGCAAGCCAACAGTCCACAAAATATCACAGCTCACAGCCAATACCACCGTGCACAGAAAATCGTTGCTCACAGCAAAACACAAACCACAACATCCATTTCGTCCCCTCCCGTCGAATGGTGTGCACATCCCCCTCTTCCCATCCCTTATTCCTCCCTGCCGACTCACGCAGTTATTCCTTCAACCACCCTCCATCATCCGTCCTTCATCATGAGTTATTGTTTTATCTTCTCGGGATCCATGGCTATCCCTCTCTGCATACGCCACCATTTTATATCATTTTTTTTCATTGATCTTTTAATTTTTCTTCACAGGTCATTAAATGTGATCTGTAGTTTGAATTATTACTCAGTTAACCATAATTAAATTATGTTAATTAATTTTACTTTATGATCTTAAGCATGTATCCAATTAGGGTCGTTACATGCGCGTTGTAGACCTCTCACTTATAGTTGGACATCTATACAATATGGGACCTGATGAGATATTGAGAAGGTGTGTTATGGAGGTAGAGATCCCACTGATCCTCACAGAAGCGCATGAAGGCATCACATGAGGACATTATGTAGGTAAAGAAACTATGCAGAAGGTTCTTAGAGATGGCCTTTGGTGGCCTACCTTACATAGAGATGCTAAAGACTATTCCAGAGCCTGTGGCGTATGCCAAAGAGTTGGGAAACCATCCAGAAGAGATGAAATTCCATTAACACCATAACTGACCCTACAAGAATTCGTGAAATGGGCCATTGACTTCGTTGGACCTACAAACCCACCAGAAAAGCATACAGGAGCAAGGAACATAATTACAACAACAAAATGCTTGACCAGATGGGCCGAAGCAAGACAAATTAAGGACTATAGTGCAACTACAACTGCATGCTTCATATTTGATGACATCATAACCAGGTTTGGCTACCCAAAGATCCTTATGAGTGATCAAGGAACACATTTCATAAATAAGATAGTTGAATCCCTGACTGAAGAATTTGTAGTCCACCATCAGAAGAGCACATCTTACCATCCATAAGAAAATGGGATAGTGGAAGAGTTCAACAAGATCTTGGAGACAATGCTGATGAAGATTTGCAGTGTGAACATGGACGACTGTGATTTAAGAGTACCAATAGTATTATGGGCCTATAGAACCACCTGCAAGAAGCTAACAATGCAGACCCCCTTCAAGTTGGTTTATGGTCTCGATGATGTTGTTCCAATGGAATACTTGGTGGCAAGATTAAGAATTTTTGCCTTTACATATATGCATTACACTGACGATGTTCAAGAGAGACTTCCATAGTTGGTCGAACTAGAAGAAGATAGATTTATTGTAGGATTCCCATGACAGGCACATCAAGAAGAAGGCATTCAGATAAGGTGATCTAGTACTGATATACAACAGTGAGTTCAACAAACATCCTAGGAAGTCCAGAACGCATTGGCTAGGGCCATACGATATCACCTATGTTATAGAAGGAGGAGTTGCGCAATTGAAGACACTGAATGGAGAATGGAAGGAAGGATTAGTGAATGGGAGCCGACTGAAGTTGTACTATCACAACCAGTTTCCTCGCAGCTCTCAATAGAAGCGTAAGGAAAAGGGTTTAGGTACCATGTGTAGCTGAAACTGGGCACCAAACACAGAAAAGATAGTCTGCACAAGGAGGAAGAGGAATCATAGAGCAGAAAGAAATGGTTTCTCTACGCAATCCGAAGTCAAAGTAAAACAGGACGCTCAGATCTGAAGTGCCTCGAGATGAGTCACAAGTGAGTGTTGGGGGTGCGTTGGCCCTTGGTTTGGAAGGAAACGAAGATCAAGGAAGAAAAGTCGAAATACAAATTACGCGGAAGACACAGTGACTATTACTGAGTCGAAGTGAGAAAAAGAGCAGAAAAGACGAAGCGAAGCCCGAGAAAGCAATTTTTTGGACGAGCAGATCGAGGATGACAATTCAACAAGGAAGAAGGATTGTAGACAACTTAGCAAGAGGAAAAAACCATTGTTAGATGCTTTGGAGCGCCACGCAGGAAGGAAGGAAAGATAGGCGGGCGAAGCCCTGAAAATGCGAGTCAAGTTGACCTAGGGTTTTGGACACCTAGGTTTCAACCTAAGGATGTCGATGAGCTATTGTAATGTATAAATAAAGGTCAAGAGAACCTGGTTTGGGTTGTTGTTTCTGTTGTTGTCGTTGTTACTATTGATCGATCTAGTTGTTATTATTGGTCGTTGTGAGAGAGTATTGTTGAGAGAGAGAGAAATGTTGAGTGTGAGAGCCTTTTGGTATTGTAAGATCTTCAATTGGGTGTGAAGATCAACCCTACACCTGGGTGCACAGGGAGGGGAGAGAAAGAGAGGAGAAGAAAGAGGGTCTGCTAGCTAAGAGCACAGTTCTATGGACGTAGCCCTAGAGAGAGGGTGAACCACGTATATTTGGTGTTGTGCGTGATTGGTATTCTATCTCTTTCCTTGATATACTGTGATTGCATTATTATGTTAGATATGATAAGTAGATGTGCAGAATAGATCTAAGTTGATAGATGATATATGAATGTTGTGTTGTTCTTATATTAGATCCACTTGATATTCCCCTTGGTTGTAGACATCGCTATCCTACAACCCCCTCATAACTGCTTCAGGTGAGACTGTATCTGCTTCACAGGTGTTGTCGAAAGGGCCAGTAGTTAGGGCTTGTTAGTGTGCTCTTGGAGTTGAACCCTGGGTCTGCCCCTGTGCCAACAAGTACATCATCTCAACTCTTTGCTCAGAGTAGGCTAATACATCGTTTCATCTATGTCTCGGAACAATGCACCCAACTCATGGGATTTTCCACAAGTTCACTTGTGCTCAGCCACAGGCATATCCAACTCAATAGATCTTCTTTTTCACTGCGTTACACAGGAGAATAATCTATAGTATCATCTCAACTCTCTGCACAGAGGAGGTCAACACAATGTTCCAGTTCTTTCTAAGATAATAACCACATACCCATCTCATGGGCACACCCAACTCACGGGCTCTCTCTCTCAGGCTAACAAAATCAGTCTGTGTCATGGAGGATGTCTCACACATATTTAATCATCAACACCCATATGTGTGAGTAACGGGGGTTGATGTAGCATCCTCTCGTACCATGGTGGCCAACACAGTAGGTCAACTTGCGGGAGGAATAACTTTTTCATACGAGCTCTAATTGATGTAAATTTTGCACCGTTGGAAAGATCTCAATGTGTAGAATATCATTATGGGGTTCAATTTTCCATGGAAGAGTTTTAACCCAAAAAAATCTCGTTTGATGCCTCAAAATGGCCCTAGAAAATTCCAAACGCTAATTTTTCAAACTGGGACTTGCCATTAAAATGGCCCTGTAAGCTTATTCCTCCAATTTTTTCGACTCTAAAAGGATCGATATAGATGAAAAACAATATAATGATCCAATCTTGATCATATACTTTGCTTATACTCCTTTTTATTTTAAGCATAACACTCATACTCGAATTTAACACATATGTGTTTTGAATGCTAAAACACGGATAAGGGAGTCTTGTGTCATATGCAAAGCTTTATGACTATTGTGAAGAAAATGACATTCTCTCAAGACCCACTCCAACCAACAAAATGATGAAATCTCACACAAACCTACAACTTTGAGACAATACCCAATCACATAGCCGAGTGAAAGAAAACGTATGATTTGTGGGGAGGATTTATAACTTATAGGAGAGAGAGAGAGAGAGGGAGAGAGAGAGAGAGAGAGAGAGAGGATGTGTGGGAAGGACATATGGCCTAGAGGTGAGATTACTCACCCAATGAGTGTGGAAATGTAGCATACAACCCTTGGGAAGGGAGTACAGCCTGTAGGGAGTGAAAGCATGATAACGAGCAAATGAATTGCATCCCAATGAGGGAGTATGACCTATGGAGTAGTGAGAACACATAGTCAACATGTGATTTGCGACTCAAAGAGGGAGTAGGGACTATGGGGAGTGAGAAAAAACAACTAACAAAAGAAATCGACTCAAGAAAATAATTTACTTCATGTAGGAGAGAGAAATTCAGCAACAACCATAAAGAAACCAAATTAACAACTCCCTACTCTTTTGCAACATCTTTGGAATGAGGCCCATTGATCTTTCATCTCGAAAATGGATGAATATTGGTGAATAAATAGCTATTGAGATATCTCTCTTGTTCATGACGATAGTAGATATGAAGGAGATCACCACAACCATAGTCGAAAGAAAATCCTTAATGGATAAACAACACTAGCAACCATTAAAATACAAAGCAACTCTATTTCACACCCATATACAAAGAAAACAAATTAACAAATTGATAGATTCACACATAAGAACACAAAATTTACTTTGAAAACCCAAATAAGAAAACCAACATTCAATTTGCTTGAACCAAACTCTTTATTATCTAACAATGAACAAATTACAAGTTCCAAACTTCTTATTAAAAAACCTTATTAATGTCATTAATGTCCTTATTACATGTCATTAATATCCAAAGTCACAACCATGTATATAAAGCACTTCTTTCTTCAGGTGATGCATAGAAAACGACTAATGTAAAAACGACTACTAATGTATGTGGGAAACGATGGAAATAAGGAGTAGGTTAAATTGTATGTGGGAAACGATGGAAATAAGGAGTAGGTTAATTTTTTTTTTTTAAATGGTAATAGGAAGTTAATTTTTTTTATTAATCTATAATTTCTATAAATTTTCTTAGTATATGAATTTACTTTAAAAGAAAAACTTTGAAACACATAGATCATATAAAAACTAAAACTACTCTCTTGACCAAATTTAATTCCATTATAACCTGAAAATTGACTTATGTACAACAAAAACACTATGATCTCATTTGTTCATAAATTTTATTACATGCAATTCTTAAAAAGAAACCAACTATAAGTATGCTCGTTTTTGAAAATGGACTGTATAGCCCATTCCTGAAAATACTATCAATCTCATATGTTCATATAATAGCTAGAAAGCAGAGCGGTAGGTATGCTGTCAGTGTAACTATCAGCATAATTATTGAACTGTGGAAGCAGCATCATGAACTATGGTCGGTAGAGACCCCAGGAGTGATTGACAACAGTCACTCCTCCATCCACAGCAAGGTTATGCCCGCTAACATACTTCGCCTCATCGCTGGCCAAATACAGCCCAGCCATGGCAATATCCTCTACTTTAAGAGTCGGCCCCTGTAAGTTACCGATACTATTGCTGTGGCCCTCTATGGCGGCCTTCTCCTTTTCAGAAACAGGCGAGGAGGAATCGGCGCCTCCTCTGAACATCTTCGCTGTAAGAGGCGTCGCGACGGCAGAAGGAGAAACAGCGTTAACCCTAATCCCATATTTGCCCAGCTCTGCAGCGCCGTTTTTAGTGAGCCCTATGACTGCATGTTTGGAGGCCGTGTATGAGTATGGGGAAAGTCCTCCTAACATACTTGAAAGGCTGCCCGTTGAGACTATGCAGCCCTTCTTCCTCGGAATCATCACGCGGGCCGCGTGCTTAATGCCCAGCATCACCCCTCTTACGTTTACGCTCATAACTCGATCATATTGCTCCATGTCGTACTCTGCAGCGCTCTGAATAAGGGCATCGCAGGTACCGGCGTTATTATACATGATATCAAGCTGACCGTGTTTCTCGATGGCCAAATCCACCACAGCTCTGATGTCTTGCTCTTTGCTCACATCGCAGTGCACGTAAGTTGCCGGAGGAGAAAGGTGTTCGGCCAGATTTTTTCCGGCTTCGTCTGCGAAATCTGCGATGATGACTTTGGCTCCGTGCTTTGTGAAGAGCCGAACAATGGCCTCTCCGATTCCCATTGCTCCGCCTGTTATTATTGCAACCTTGCCCTCCAGTCTGCATTCAAAGATCCTTGGTCGGAATCAGTTATCCACACTTACAAAAAACTTAACACAGTAGTCAAAGATCATTGGACTTGGTACTTACTTTCTCCGATCTTACACAACTCATGGTTATAACAATATATCAATTTGGAAAAGAAAAAAATGATCAAAATGAACATAAGAATAAGTTCAAACAAATATGAGATCATAAATTGAGCCCAGAGATTCAGCATTTATGTGTACTGTGATTACCGTCGCTCTGATCCATTAAAGCTCAGACTGCCAACGCAGGCAGCAGCTCCATTATCCTTTTCGTTAGACATGGCTGGGGAGCAAAATCCGGCAATTAGATGACGCAGGAAGGAAGTTAGTCTCACAGGCAAATCATAAAGAGAACGAGAAGCAGATTGTATGGTGTAGAAGAAGGGCTGGCGAGGCCTACTTATAACCAGAAGATAAACCTGCAACTCTCAAAGATTAAATCAATCAAAATATTATATGTATTCTTTTGTCTCCATTTGGTCATCGTCGTGACAGGTCCGGCCCACCTTCGATCTTAATTTTACTGCACAATACTCCGTTGTGTACCTTTTTTCTTTATAATAATAATACTATCCGATAAGTAGCTATCCGATATGACTTTATAATAAGTAGCTATCCGATAAGTAGCTATTCGATATGACTTTATAATAAGTAGCTATTAGATAAGTAGCTATTCGATATGACTTTATAATAATACTATCCGATAAGTAGTTATCCGATATGACTTTATAATAAGTAGCTATCCGATATGACTTTATAATAAGTAGCTATCCGATAAGTAGCTATCTGATATGACTTTATAATAAGTAGCTATCCGATAAGTAGCTATCCGATATGACTTTATAATAATACTATCCGATAAGTAGCTATCCGATATGACTTTATAATAAGTAGCTATCCGATAAGTAGCTATCCAATATGACTTTATAATAATACTATCGGATAAGTAGCTATGAAAATATTGAATTGAAAATATACTATCCGATATTTTATTTTATTTTCTTTCTAATTTCCTTTATTTCGTTTTCTATTTTCCTTTATTTCGTTTTCAAATTTTGAATTGATTTTTTTAAATTTTTTCTTTTTCATTTCCTTTATTTCGTTTTCGAATTTTGAATTGATTTTTTTTAATTTTTTCTTTTTCATTTACTTTATTTCGTTTTCTGCTTCAAATCTTGAAGTGATTTTTTTTTTTTTAAATTGTGTAATTATTTATTGATGTAAATTTTTTAGTATATAATTTTATTTTTACAAAATATAATTTATCTTAAGATGGTTGTTTGCGTTTTATGGAGATGATTTATGTATAAAATTTTGAAAAAATCCAAAATTTTATACATAGTATATCTGTATAAAGCTTAAGCAATATTATGCTTTAGTGTGAAAACCTACACTCTTATCTTATTTTAAGGTTATTTATTTTATTTAAGTTTTGAAAAAACAAATAATTTGAAATGACTTTTTTTCTATTAAAAAATATATTTAAAAATTTTAGTTTTTTTATTTTTTATATAATAATTTAAATATGTGATAATGATTTTTTTTTTTGCAATGATTGAAAAGAAGTCTTGAAAAAAGCATTTTGAATTGATAGCATTTCAATGATTATATGTTAATATAACACTATCTATAAATATTTGAAAGTGTTGAATATATTTCTCATTAATAATATAATTCTATCAATGCAAAATTAGAATTTTAACAAAGATTACCTCATGTTGATGACAAACTTGTTGGCACCAGAAGTCACCTCTGGATTGCGGCAGAGGTAAGCTTGATATCCATGAGAGTTTTATGTCACAGGTTGGTTATAAAAGGGGTCGAATGGGTGCAGTCTCAGGAAAGTATAATCTTAACTCAAAAAACTGGGTTGATATGCACAAATAGGTGAGGTCTTGATCTAATTTCAGTCAGTAATGTTGTAATAAGGGTGAGTAGGAGGAAGAACTTGAGAAGGAAATGTAACGGTCTACTATGAACATCAGGTCTTCCAGCAGCCTAAGGAAGGAAAAACTCAGAAAACAAGATCTTCTTGGATTCAGTGTTTCAAGAAACTGAAAACACTATAATCAACATTGTAATAAAACATCCATTACAACGCAATTACAATAGTCCATGTGAATCCTTCGGTCTTGAACATTCAGAATCAGGCGCATAATAAGATGGAGGAAGGAAGCTAACCTACATTAGACAAGAAGTCTCAAATGCAGATACATAACCAGGAGCCAGAGGCTTTACTAAAATTTTACAATTCGGGAGATTTGCTCTACCATCCACACCAACAAAATATCCAAACCGAGTATATATACTCAGAACTGCTAAGGTCTCCCAGGGACATGAACGAACCCCTGCATTCAAATCTTTGTGTCTCCTCCTTCTAATGTCAGACTGCACTTGTCTTCCTCTATCATATGCGATATTAAAACAGTATGTGATTTGCAAGAAAACCCATTTACAGAGGAGTTATGGGTTGTCAGCTAGCCACCATGACTATCCTTTCATTCTTTCCATTTATGTGATGAAACAAGGTTTCAACCACCACCCCCTACCTTCATTAAATTCCTTTGTTGGGATCAGGATGAGTCCTAACATCCATCAATGCTCTAGGCGGTGCCCATGACTTTGCTGAATTAATCTCGACGCCTTGGGCCCTACTCCTCTCCTTCCGCAATCAATACAGGCAATTTCGATCCTTTGGCGTGACTCTTTTCCATTAGCATGATCTTTCATGTGACCACGGGCTACGACCTGGAGATTACACCCAAAGGCGTTTTGGGGGGTTTTCCTTTTGAGATTCTTTACTCCTCCTTGCTTTCAATATCGCAATACTCGAAATCGTGAAACGACCTTTGAGAGTAGCGGTTAGGCTTGCTTTACAATGAACGACCACGATCCTTTCCCTGATAACATGAAACACCAACTAAGCGATGAGTGCTAACCCCTCTTTCCAGACCTACTTCCCATGTGATGAGACGTTGAAACCATGAGCTTGAGCTTGATTTCGTGGCGCTTCATGATTTTTCATTTTGGGAGTCTTGTCATGCTCCACTTCCAAAACCCCGACTCGCGAAACCATGAAATTACTTGATCTGGTGCAACACGTCCCTTAGGTTTGGACGACTAAGATTGGTCCGTCGGCTTTTCGAGTCTCGAGACTTTGGGCCATGGATGAAACTTCACGACAAGAACCCTGAACTCCCTATTCTCGCGCTTGCTTGCCATCGGTGACTACTGGTCTTGCTCACTCGCTTGATATGAGTCCATGCTAGACCGCTCCAAGCGCTACGACCTGTGACAAATGAAGATTTGGACAACTGACTGGGACTTGGGAAAACATATGAGTAGTGCCAGTGGCCAAGGGGTTGAGCTCAAACAAAAAGGCAAACAGAAAGCAATTTTGCAGACTACAAGGGAGGGAAAACACGAGAACATGGCCAACCAAATAGAGAGAATCGTTGCAAGGAGACAGACTCAGGTAATTTGACACAGGCCTACGGGCCTTGACAACTTTATGTGATAACAAAACCCATAAAGACCAAAAACCTCAAAAACAAAATAGGAAACCAGACTTTGATTTTTATGGAGAATAATTAATCGCACAATGCTTCCAAGTCTTAGAGGGGATGATGCTCATAATTCTAGCACTGAGCAAATTGAGTAAGTTCATTTCTTGAATGGGTTTTTACGATATGAGAAACAGATAAGAGAGCCAAAAATGAATCAAATATTGATCATGATGATCGGATTTTATAAATATTTCCCTGTTAAATGAAATCTTACACATCTCGTCTACCATTAATGGTTGGTCTGATACATTGGGGTGACTATTTTCGTTCTTTTGAAAAATGTTCTTTGGTGTTCTTTATCATATTCATCAACATGCAGCGAAAAGGTATGGCTTATAGTGTTTTTCGACATTTCTGTGCAAACCCTTGAAAGTATATTCTTGGAATATTTTTGCTAGTGGCTTGGTCCATGGAAGAAACATCGATTGCTAATTGTTGACGTTGCAAAGAAACCTTGAGTCAATGATGAGTCTGGTGTTTTCTTTCTTAAACCTTTGAAAGATCGACCATACATATAATGACATGGAAGGTGATGTGTCCCAAGTACACATTAGCATGGTTAATGTATGGTTGATGATGTGGGACTGTACAGTGGATGACATGGCCTAAATGGTAGTTGATGTGGAAAAAATCTATGTAGCAGGATCGACGAGTGAGATTCAATATTGATTGATGATTGGACAACCATGATGGCCTATTGCCACTTGGTCGTAACCTACTCTTTAGATGGTTCATTGGTGTCGGTGGAAAATTTAACCTTTTCATTTTCTTACTTATAAGATTTTTGTTGATGCTAGATGTCTTATTGATGTTTGGTGGAATCCTTAACATTTTCATTCTAAAATTCAATCAATTTCATTGACGTCCAATGGTTCATGAGGACTTATTTATAAGGATTTCATCGGCATTGGGGTTTCAGGTAAGTTGATTTTCCTGTTCTTTCAACCCGAGACCTGATGGGTCCATTATCACTTTAGATAAATTTTGTGATTTTGTTCATTTTTTCAAGTTTCTTTTCCCTTTTCTTCTCTTAAGAAAAACGTGATATTTTTTGGGTTTTCATGAGATTTTAAATGTGAAGAAAATACAAAAACTTAAAGAAAACAAATCTGTAGCCTATGAAAAGAAAAACAAGGAGATGTAGAATGGTAAAAACAAAGTGGTACCCTAAAATTTAAAAACAAAGGTGTGTTTTCTACTCAACACATGTTATCTTGGGTTTGTTTTCCTCTTTCTTGGGGTCTTCATGGGAATCCTTTATTAGGGGTATTTCCATACCCTTTTCCAACAATAGTGAGGTTTATATCGATATCAGCATGGCAATGCTCTGCTACAACCGATCCAACCTAACCTTGGGATCTTTTTCCTTGAATCTTCATGATGTCCCCCTATCATTGTTGATTCTCTATGTCTCTCTAGCCCTGGAAGCAACTCTTGTCCTCTTTTTTTGTAATCAGTATGGGTACTTTCTATACAATTCTCACCAAGTGTATTCGAACTTGGGATATAATACCATATAATCTGTAAATGGTTGGCCTATGGCTTGTCCATTTTTCCAATGTAGATGTTTGTGGATTTTAAATTCTTAAGGTCTCTATTTAGATTGGTTTCAAGGTGTGTACGATTGGAAAAGGCACCAATGTCAATGCCTAACTATGGAGATGATTCAATTATGTCCCTCTAGCTCTGTGTTGGACACACCTACCACACTTAGAGGGGGGGTGAATGAGTGTGGGGCTCTTTTTCACAAAACTTCCCTCTTGCACAAAACTCATCAATTAGCATTCAACATTTATTCATTATTCACTGATGTCATTTATAACCAGTTAGATGTAGGCACATATCAACAACATATATCAACAATATATCATCAACAAGTCATCATCACAATGGACACAAAGAACACAAGATGTATGTACAATTTTCCTTTTATTACGGACTTCAATCCTTGGGGTTTATCAGCAACAACTGAATAGAGTACAACTCTACAAGAGCACTAGCTCTATATGCAAGACTCAGCTTACATTCTCAACACCAACTGAGATGAGGCAACAATCCTCAATAGATATCAATCTGTCAACAGGTACGCGACCTGTCAGTAGTGCACCCCACGTGTGAATGCGCCCTGGCTCACTACAGCCCACGTGTGAATGCGGCCAGTGTATAATGCAACAAGCGTATCCTTCTGAGAAACCAGGGTTTTTCTTTGCTTCACATGCTCAGATCCTCTGCAACCTACAATCACTTTCTCTTATGTCTTCCACTGTCCAAACTGACCCACAGCCAGCCACAATACATCCAAGCTCTCCAATAGCTTGCTCATGATCCACAACAAATCAATATGAATGCTATCTCAATCATGTATAAACAACTAATGTACCATAGAAATCATGTCACTATAGAATCACAAGAGTGTTTCTCACTCCATCCATCAAATCAACCAAATTGAGCCACATCATAGAAGCCATACAAAGAATGCCCTAAGCATTCACAACATATCAAACAATAGCATCTATCAAGACAATAATGTAACCATACCAGTGTCTTAATGATAGATCTGAGGCCATAGAATGTAGATCTGGAACTTGCCTCATCATCCAAGAGCTTGGCACCAGCTCAAACAAAAATATCCATGATTTTATTCAGTCCACTCTCTCTGTACATAGTTATCCCACGTGAACACTCACCCTATACACAGCCAGCCCGCATGTACATGCACCCTATACATAGATAGCCCGCATAGGCATCAGAAAATAAGGTTTTATGTGACTCCAAGACTTTCACCGTGAAGATCTCTGACATTGCTGAAACTTTGATGCATCCATGAGATCCTCCTCTCACTCTCTTCCTCAGAATAGATCTTCAATCATGCTCAAGAGATCCACACCAATAAGATTCTCTCACAAGAATCTCTCCATCAATACTCCAAAAGATATTACCAAGAAGCTCTCCATTGATCCACAAAAATGATTCTTACCAAATGTACATTTTACAAGAGATCCTAGCTTCTTATTTATACTTTCATCTTCTAGGTCACTTAACCCATTTTTAGGTTACTTAACCCATTTCTAGGTCACTTAAACTATTTTCCTTATTTTAGGGTTAACCACTTTCCATGAATAGAAATTTCTCTAATACTTTATCGTTTAAATATTCCTTCTTGATTTTGTCACTTTACTTTATCATTTAAATAATCCATTTTGATTTTGTCACTTTAATTTATCATTTAAATGATGATTTCTTCTTTTCAAGCACTTTTACTTCTTTGACCTTTTGGGGCTTTAATCCATCATATGGAGGTCCTCCAATTTCATAGAGCCATAACTCTCAAACCGTGAGGAGTTATGTGACATTCCACATACCACCGGAAATGGCATGACAAGCACTATCCATCTAGGATAGTTTCACCAACAACTTCATTGATCTTCATCTCATTATTCGCATACAAGCATGGGTCCTCCAACCATTCTTCTAGGATAAATCATTCCATAAAGCGTCTTCCTGTGAGGGCTTTCACCATAAGGGGACCACTTTGGAGTTCATCCATTTGTGCACCTTATCAGCCATGACAAGACACTAATGATTCATCTTTGTATCAATTGGTTTCCACTTGGACATATATTATTCTCATCAAGGGAATCATATTAATCAATTACTTGACATCAATCAAACCATACCATTTACATATGATCCAACAATCTCCCAAATAATCAAACCATTGGCATCAATGCCAAACCATTGGCATCAATGATAAACCATTGGCATCAATGACAACATGATCCAACACTCTGTTTACCCAACACAAAGGCCAATATGAACAACAACACTTTGTGATTAGAAAAACAACATCAAAATGTTTAAATCTATCTCTTTGTAATTCTATTAGGAAAATTGGACAATGCACTTCCTATGAAACTATGAACATACAAGGGTGTGTGCAAAAAGTTGGTGGAAGAAAAAGTGGCAAGGGGGTCAACAGGGATGTATGTGCATTCTTAGGAATGTGCATGCATTCCTAAAGCTATAGTTTTGACAAAACTCAAACCTCCACACATCTTGTCACATAGGTTCATCAACAGGAATGTGTGTGTGTTCTTAAGAACACATGTGTGTTCCTAAGAAGAATGTGCACGCGTTCCTCTGATATAGAATTTGGGTTGTGGGCATGATTTGTGCGAATTTGCACACATTGCACTCATGTTTTTATCCTCATTGAGCAAATAGAGAGGATGATCTCTGTTAAAATCTTGCCACAATGTCCCATTCAAGCCATGTATGCTTGATTTTTCTTCTTTTCCTCTCAGTTTAGTAATTTTTACTTTTATTCAATTAATTGAATATATTCTAAAAGAATCGAAATTATATAAATTTGTAATCTTATAGGGAAATATCATCTAGAAAATTTAGATATTTGCCTCTTACATTGCCTAACATTTCCCCTTTAAAAATAACTATAGAGAATTTACAAGAAATTAGATTATTTTATGGTTTTTTATATTTCTTAAAATATGTATGGATGTTTTTTGTAATTTTCTATTTTAATTAAAAATACCATACTAATTTACATATCATGTCTTATTAAATTGCAACATATGTTATAAAATGGAAGCTAGAGACAATATAAACCGCCAACCAATAGACCAAGGTGAGGAAAACCCCAACCCAACACAACCACCCAACATAAACACCCAAATTGATGAAGGGTTGGACACAATAAGAACACGTGTAAATAAATTAAGGGGCAAGAGAGAACCAAGAAGAGAGTCCTTGGCCACTTCATTATATATCATTGTTAGGTCCATTGTAAGTGCCCAAGGGAAATTGACTTCTATTTATAAATATAGTGAAAGAAAGTTTGAGTATTACAACACTAGATTGGATAGAATGAAAGTTGGAGACTTGGGTATATCAAAATAACAACTTATTTCTATTTTTATTGATCCTCGATCTTAAAAAAAAACACCCATGACCAAGAAACACATTTGTATTGACTGGTGTGTCCAGCCACAAATTAGTGAAAATTGGATGGATAGGTGGTACAGAGTATTTGAGAAACCTCCCTACAATAACAAGGAGGTGCCTTTATATTTTTTGCAAAAATTATGGGTTGAATTTATTTTGGGTCAACATCTCAACTACTTCGACATTGGTGACTTCCAGGGGTTGGGTCAAGGGTACACAGAGGACCAAGAGCATGCTAGGCGCGATCCCAAGTCAAGTCCTTGTCCGCCTTGGAAAAGGTCTGATTGTTGGTTATGGAGCCTGATTATCTTCCTCATTTAGAGGTATGTTTAAGTCGTGCTTGGACACAATTCTCTAATGAGGGGTGTGGGGGGAATTTCACCCTCAAAATTGTCACCATGATGGTCTAGCCCCCCTTGGTGGGGGATTTGGGGGCAATGCTCTCGAAGCAAAATTTTGGGAAAAATTTCCTTGTAAAATATTGTAATTTCATAGTCAATCTAAATTGTTCATTATAAGGTCACATATTTGATAGTAGAAGTTATTTTATACTTGCATACCAAATTATCCTTTCCTTTGAGCTCATACCCCTGTGGTTGTTCCATATAAATCTCTTCATCCAAATTCCCATGGAGAAAAGTTGTTTTTACATCTAACTGTTCAAGAGGCAAATATTCTACTTCCACAAGACTTAAAATAGTCCTAATTGAATTCATCTTAAAAACAGGAGAAAATATTTCATAAAAATCTACGCCTTTATTTTGTGCAAACCCATTTAAAACAAGCTTATCCTTGTACCACTTTTTTCCTCCATATTCTTCCTTCAACCTGTAAACCCATTTATTCTACAATGTTATTTTTCCTCTAGGAAGCTAAACCAAGTCCCAAGTCTAGTTATTTACCAAGGAATCCATTTCCTCTTTCATGCCTTCCTGCCACTTCTTTTTATTGTCTACCTACATTCCCTCTTCATAACATTTTGGTTCACCAGAATCAGTCAACAATAAATAATACAATGAAGGCGAGTATCATTCAGGGGGTATGCTTAACCTGATAGATCTTCTAACAAAACTTGCATGAGTTTGAGGTACCTGTTTCTCCTTTTGTTGTACATTTTGATTTTTTGGTGCCTTTGGAATTTATTTTTCAGTTATCTCATCAAGCACTGTGTATTATGGTTTTTTTTCCTGTTTCTTTCCCTCAAACCGTACTTTGTACATGACCTTCTCATTGAATATGACATCTATACTCCTAATGATTTTGTGATTTTCATAATCCCATAAGAGATAACCAAAATCATTAAAATAGTATCCAATAAAGGTACACTTCTTGGATTTTTCCTCAAGCTTTGTTTTATTTTCTTTATCAATGTGGACAAATGCTTCGCAATCGAAAGTATTCAAAAATGAATAGTTTACCTTTTTACATTTCCGTGCCTTCTCTAGAATGACACCATCCAAAGAGATTGAAGGTCCTTTGTTTATTAAGTAAACAAAAATATCTACAGCATCTCCCCAAAACTGTAATGGCATCCCAACATGCAATCTCATACTCCTTGCACTCTATATTATTGTCTTGTTCATCCTTTCTAACACACCATTTTCTTGTGGTGTTCTTGGAACTATCTTCTCTCTACAAATCCCATGGTATGAACAGTAATCATCAAACTCCTTACTGCAATATTCACCTCCATTTCTTGATCTGAGACACTTCAACCTTTTTC
Organism: Picea abies; assembly: GCA_900067695.1. NCBI lineage: Eukaryota > Viridiplantae > Streptophyta > Pinopsida > Pinales > Pinaceae > Picea > Picea abies. The sequence goes on along the minus strand of CBVK0100243366.1, from coordinate 7,525 downwards.
CTGTCGCATTCTCAACCAAAAATTTTCATTTCTTAAAAGTGTTAAAAAAATCAAATTTTTGTCCAATGCAAGAAAACCAAGCTTTTCTAGTTGCATCATCAATAAAAGTAACATAATAATAAGAGCCACCAAGAAATGATACCTGAGTTGGTCCCCATACATCTGTATGCACAAGCTCTAACCTTTCACTCTTATTTTCTTTTTTGACTCTGATAAATCTAACTCTCTTCTAGTTTTCGTAAACACAATGCTCACAAAAATAGAAATAAATTTGTTTAAGATATGGAAACAAATTATTTTTGTGAAGTATCTGCATCCCCTTCTCACTCATGTGTCCAAGTCTATGATTCGAAAGTGTTGTATCCACTCCTGTAGAATCTAAAGAGAGAGAAGAATCAATATTACCAATACATGAATACAATGTACCTACCTTCTCTCTTTTTTCTATCACCAGTGATCCTTTGGTAACCTTCCACACCTTATTTGTAAATATCAATATACAACCTTTGCTTGCCAACTTCCCTATTGAAATTATATTTTTCCTTAGATATGGAACATGTATTACCTCTTTCAACAACCATTGGTTTCCCTTCTTTTTCTTTATTTGTATCTTACCCATTCCAACAATTTTGCATGGTGCCTCATTACCCAAATGAACCTATCCAAAATCATATTGAACATAATATAGAAAATGTTTCCTATGGGGTGTGGCATGAAATGAAGCCCCTGAATCTACCACCCAAGACTCATAAATATTATCTACATAAAGAATCAAAGAATCTTGTAACACATAACCTGTTACATTTTCTTCCTGATTTTTTTTATGTTGTCCATATCTTTGTTTCTTTGGATCTCTGTAATATTTCTTTATATGTCCTTTCTTCCCACAATTCCAACACTCTATCTTTCTGAGTATAGATTTGGATATGCAGTTCCTAGAATTCCCATGGTTCCCTAGGCCCTTTCCTCTATCCTTTTGTCTTCCCCTGTTCTCCATTGTCAATGCATTACCTGATGTCTCATCTGTTATTTTCCTTCACATTTCCTCGCTAAGGATAGCGTCGACAACATCATCAAATTTTAGAGTGTTTGAAACAGAGACATAGTTACTTATAGCCATGAACAAACCATTCCATCTTTCTGGCAATGAGAACAGGATTAGAAGAGCCCTAGCCGCCTCATCAAAGTCCACTTTTACAAAAATTAGATGATTATTAACTATATTAAATTAATTTAAATGATTTGCAACAGACCCACCTTCTTGCATCTTCATATTAAATAATTTCTTCATTATAAATACCTTATTTGATGCTGAGGTTTTTTCATACAGTTTAGCTAATGCACCCATCAACTCCTTCATTGTATTTTCTTTTGAAATATAGAAATCCATCGACGCTTCCAGGCTCAACCATATCGTTTCTAGTGTCTTTCTATCAAGAACCTCCCATTCTTTATCCTTCATGTCCATCGACTTATTTTTTATTCCATCCAGTGGTAGGAATAGCTCATTCTGATATAAATAATCTTCCATCTACATATTCCATAACTAGTAGTTTTGGCCATTAAATTTCTCGACGGTAAAATTTCCATCTTCCCCCATTGCTCCCACTCGAACTAGGAAACCTCTTTTTTTGTGAGTTACCTTTCTCTTTGATACTAGTTGTTCAAAAAATAGGATCGAAGAGCAATAAAATAAAACAAATATGGAAATAAAACATAGAATATACACAATACAATAGAGACATAGATATACATGGTTCACCTAGTGTGGGCTATGTCCACTAGAGAAATTGTCAGGTCCTTCTTTTTTACTATCCAACAAAATGAAGTGATACAAACTACAACACTCTTGTTGTAACTTCCTCTTCTTTCTCTCACAATATCCTCTCTCTGAATACAATAATAACTTCCTCTTCTTTCTCTCACAATAAGGTGTATGAATAGAGAGTGAAAAGAGTATGAGATTGCATGTTGGGATGTCATTACAGTTTTGGGCAGATGTTGTAGATATTGTTGTTTACTTAATAAACAGAGGAACTTCAATCTCTTTGGATGGTGTCATTCTAGAGGAGGCATGGACATGTAAAAAGGTAAACTATTAATTTTTGAAGACTTTCGATTGTGAAGCATTTGTCCACATTGTTAAAGAAAATAGAGCAAAGCTTGAGGAAAAATCCAAGAAGTGTATCTATATTGGATACGGTGTTAATGATTTTGGTTATCTCTTATGGGATTATGAAAATCACAAAATCATTAGGAGTAGAGATGTCATATTCAATGAGAAGGTCATGTACAAAGATCGGTTCTAGGGAAAGAAACAGGAGAAAAAAAACAAGAATACGCAGTGCTTGATGAGATCACTGAAAAGAAATTCCAAAGGTACCAGAAAATCAAAATGTACAACAAAAGGAGAAACATGTACCTCAAACTCCTACAAGTTTTCTTAGAAGATCTACCAGGTTAAGAATACTCCCTGAATGATACTCTCCTTCATTGTATTATTTATTGTTGACTGATTATGGTGAACCAAAATGTTATGAAGAGGGAATGCAGGTAGACAATAAAAAGAAGTGGGAGCAAGGCATGAAAGAGGAAATGGATTCCTTGATAAATAACCAAGCTTGGGACTTGTTTTAGTTTCCTGGAGAAAAAATAACATTGCAAAATAAATCGGTTTATGGGTTGAAGGAAGAATATGGAGGAAAAAAGTGGTACAAGGATAAACTTGTTGTAAATGGGTTTGCACAAAAGAAAGGTAAAGATTTTGATGAAATATTTTCTCCTATTTTTAAGATGAATTCAGTTAGGACTATTATAAGTCTTGTGGCAGTAGAATAATTGCATCTTGAACAGTTATATGTAAAAACAAATTTTCTCCATGGGGATTTGGATGAAGATATTTATATGCAACAACCACAAGGGTATGCGTTCAAAGGAAAGGACAATTTGGTATACATGTTGAAGAAGAGGTTGTATGGACGAAAGCAAGCTCCAAGGCAGTGGTATTTGAATTTTGAGAGGTTTTTGACAGAAAAAGGTTATAGTAGATGTCATTCTAATCACTATGTTTATTTTAAAAGGCTAGAAAATGGAAGTTGTATGATCTTACTATTGTATGTAGATGACATGTTTATTGCGAGGTCTATTATGCAGGATATAAATGTGCTGAAAAAGAAATTAGCTAATTCATTTGTGATGAAGCATTTCGATGTTGCAAATAAAATCCTTGGTATGAGAATAACAAGAGACATGAAAAATCACAAATTGACATTATCTTAGGATCAATACAAAGAGAAGGTGTTGGAGAGGTTTATAATGAAGAATGAAAAAGTAGTTAGTACACCTTTGGCCAACCATTTTAAATTAACTAAGTAAATGTGTCCCAAGACATAGGAGGAGATAAAATAAATGTTCAGGGTCCCTTATTCATCAGTAGTTGGTAGCTCGATGTATGTGATGGTTTGCACAAGACCATATATTGTACATGCAATGTGATTTGTGAGAAGGTATATGAACAATCCAAGTAAATAACATTGGGAGGAAGTAAACTGGATTCTCAGGTATTTGGGAGGTACTTCTAATCATGCATTATGTTTTGAAGGTTCAGAAACTGTTCTACAGGGATATGATGATTCAAATATGACAGGTGATAAATATAGCAGGAGGAGCACCACAAGGTATGTTTTTACTATAGGTGGAACAATAGTAAGTTGGATTTTGAAACTGCAAAAGGTTGTTTCACTTTCAACAACAGAAGTAGATTATGTTGCTACTATAGATGCCAGTAAAGAGATGATTTGGTTACAAAGGTTTATGGAGGAATTGTGAAAGAAACAAGAGAATAAAAGGCTGTAATATGATAGTGACAGTGCCAATCATCTTGCAAATAACTCATCCTTCCACTATAAGACTAAGAATATACAAATCAGGTACCATTTCATATCATTCATCTTAGAAGATGGACATTTGAAGTTGAAAAAGATACATACTAGCTAGAATCCTGATGACATGTTAACTTTTGATTAATTGGGTTGGTTGTCATTGATTTCAACCCTTGAAGAAGGTTCAGTAGCGAATTCCAGTAGCACAATGGTTTGGGTAATGGACCCAAGTTTGTTTGATGGATAATGGTATGAGTTTCTATATATTTGCAGATAAGATTATTCTATATGGATAGTACATGTCATGCCATTCCTGATGGTATGTGGAACATAAAATAACTCTTCACGGTTAGAGAGATATGGCCATGTGAAGTTGGATAACCCTCATGAGTCATCTAGAAGCTCCAAAAGGTCAATGTAGTCAAAGTGTTTGTAAAGAAGAAACTATTTAAATAATAAAGTGAAGTGATGAGTGTACTATAAGTCAAAGAGGATGCAAAAAAAATTATTTAAATAATAAAGTTAATGGAGAACTTACTAATTATGGAAAATGGTTAAGTTAAATGGACAAGTGGTTATAAGTGGGTTAACCCTAAAATAAAGAATGTGGGTTAAGATGATTAGAAGGTAAAATCTTAAGGAAGCTACATGGAAGATTAAATAAGAGGCAAAGGTCTCTCATTTAATAAAACTTGAGCATATTGAATATATATTGTTGTGTAAGGCTTATTGTAAGTACTCATTGATACATATGAATTTGTGAAAGTCTGAGGTAGCACAAAGGGTTGACAGAATTTTTTTTGGAATTGCAACGAATACTAAAAAAACATAATTTCTGAGGTGTATGTGGGATAACAGTGTATTAGAGTGCGTACATACATGGGATGGCAGTGTATTAGGGAACATACATGAGGGTAAATCCATAGAAACTTGAGAAGATGAAGATGTCGAGGTTCTAAGTTCTGATATCAAGCTCCCAGGAATGACTACAGTGATCAAATACATCAGATCTATCCATTGGTTCAAAAGGTATGTCTTATTTCTATGAGTAGTTGGATTTTTATGTATACATGAGAAATGGTTATGGAGATTTGAGAATTCTCCCCAGAGAGATTAGTGGCTGCATGGGATATTCTATATAAGTCGGATCTACAGTAATATAGTCCTGGTATAATCAATATTTATCATTGATACTTCTAGTTAGAGTTGAGGAACATCTTGAATTTCTTGGCATATAGATAAGGGTTTTTGTGGTACATGGTTGATAGCTTATATTTATGAAGTGGTTGATGTATTGAAAGGTTGAATATCAAAAAGGGTTTGATGTCTAGATCATGTGAGGGTTATTATACTTGTTCATGATTACACACATTTATATGGCACATGACTAGAGAGAGATACAAAGTTTTTGCATAAAGGTTATGTATGAGGATGAATGCATAGGATATAGTTACAGTCTATATATAGTAATAGGTTGTAGATCTATGTGAAATAAGTTGCAAAGAGTCAAAAGTTTTTAGAAGAAAGAAAACCCTAGTTTTCATAAGGTATGTGTAGGTTGCATAATAGAGAAGACACATACATATGTAGGATGTTGTATGTATATGGCACGTACATACACATGTTGCAGAACTACAGGTCGTGTATCTGTTGTATTCTAGTTTTCATAGGGTATACGTAGGCTTCATAATAGAAAGGACATGTACATACACGTGTTGTTGTACATATAGGGTGTGTACATATATAGGTTGCATAACTAAAGGTCGCATATCTTTTGTATTTGGTTGATACATGTTCAGTTCAGGTATAATTGATTGTAGGGAAGTTGTATAGGTTGGTTCCAGGTCAGTGGTATAGGTTGGTACAATTTTATAGTGGTATATCTCATAGTGATTGTGTGACAGTGGTTCCATCATTCTACGTCTACATTAGGGAAGTTGGATGAGACAAGGACAGGTGGTTGTAGCCACCTTCCAGTTGTAGCCGGAGAACATAGGAGGTTTTATCCTCCTTCTGGTTGTAGACAAATAATTGGAGAGTTGGAGCTTCCCTCAGGTTGTATCCTTGGAAACTATGGGGTTGGAGCATCCTTCCAATTGTAGCTAGAAAACAAAGGAAGCTGGTGCTTCCAATGAATGTAATTCTTAAATACTGATCCAGGGGATCAAATTTTGCTCAAAATTCAAAGTGCTCGGAATCACTTCAAATTGAATGGGAGTGTAGGCCTCATCGTCATGAACCCAACGCAACTTGTTTGGGTTCAAATGGATGTCGGTAGAAAGAGATATCATGTTCTGTTCAAAACAACAAACAAACAAAAAAAAGGGATGTTGACTGTACAATCCATACGGATGCTGACGTGGCATGTCCGTACGACATGTGGAAGAACTGACTGTACGACATGTGGCATTCATTGGTTGACAGATGTGGTCAAATGAGCATTGGACACGTGGCATCTTGGTGGCTAATAGTATGGTGACACATGGTCCAATCAATGGCCACCATGTGTCACCTAGTCGGTGGTTTAAAAGCTTTGTAACCGACAAGACTCGACCCCATGACCTTCGGGTAGGGGAAGAGACATGTCAAGGCCTTCCAACCAGCATGCCACTGTATGAACGTTGTTATATATATGGTTTTGAATATATTAAAGTTTGAATTGGTGTATGGTTGGCGCAGGGGTCCGGGCTGGGGCTTAGCCCCAGCCCCCGGTCACATATAATGTTACTATATGAACCATGGTCACACCGTATGCACACATTGTTTTTTATTGTGGTTCAAATGGTTATATAACCAATGCCCTCCACTTGCCCATTGGAAGTTGGACTGGGAGATGTAGCCCAAGAAAGGGGTGAACTCCTTTATCATTTGTTGTGTTATGTGTTTTCTGTTCACTGTTTATTGTTGTTGTTTATATGCATCTTGAATGAGTAATTTTATATTAAAGTTGTGTTGCAAAATTGATCCATTTGCATTTTAACACATGAATTAAATCTTGCAAATAATTTCAAGAATACAAGTCTTCTTCATTTTTAGATCAAGTTGGTATCAAAGCATAGGTTTTTAAAGACTTGATTATTTGCAAGTGTTTTGTTTTCTGATGCTCACAAGGTTGAAACTCATAAGAGGAGAAGGTCAACTTGTAGATGCAAGTTCTCATCCTTCAAGAAGGAAGATTATATCATCACCGCAAGTTTCAAGGAGGCATTCACCAAGTATGGCTCATGAAGAGAGTCATGAACATATTCCTACAAAAGATGAAGATCCCAGAAAGGTTGTCATGGAAATGAGAGAAATGATGAAACTCTTGATGGAAAGGAATATAGGGTTTCAAGGTGAAGGCTCCAACCCTTCAAAGCATAAGGGAGACAGTGGTGATAAAACTCCAAATGGAAATGGAGGGAATGGTGCTTCTCCACCACCCTCACCTCCATCTTCTTCTTCTTCTACCAATTCAAGAGCTCTTCCAAATTCTCCAAAAGGACATGGTAAAACTCCTTCACAAATTCCTTTGTTAAAACTTGATATTAAATTTGAATTGCCAATGTACAATGGAGAAGTAAATGCTGAGAAATTAGATAATTGGATTCGTCAGATTGAGGTGTATTGTAGGATACAAAAAATTCAAGATGATGAAACTAAGA
>CBVK0100243364.1:0-5000 GCA_900067695.1 Picea abies | reverse complement strand
ATGAAGAAAACTTACAATGGAAAGCTAAAGGGATTTCAACGGTTTCACATTATTTATACAGAATTTCCTGAGTATCTTCATCACATACTTCTGTTGTGATAACCAAGCTTACCATATTTCCCGTCTTTGTGTGTTTTCATGCCCAAGATTTATTTTGTTGCTCCTAGATCCTTCATATCAAATGTCCTAACCAACTGAGCCAACCTGTTGATCTCAAACATGTTTGTGCTTGCTACAAGCATAACATTTAACGTCAAGATAATAAATATACCATAAACACAATGGTTATACTCACTTGTAAAATTTGGCTCACCATGAAGGAGTCAAACATCTTGTACCATTTGCCTAGCATGCTTCAAGCCATACAATGATTCCTTAGTTTGCAAACAAATATTCTATTGCAATTCTGAACTAACTTTTATGGTTGTTCTATATACATCCCTTTTTCCAAAAAACTCCATGTAAAAATGTTTTAACATCTAGCTGTACTAATTCAAGATCAAGTAACACAACTAGTGCTAACACAACATGAATAGAAACAATATTTTAACAATTGTTGAGAAACTTTCATGGAAATCAATACCTTCAAAATATCCTTATGCTAGCAGTCATGCTTTGAACCTTTCATATTTTACTATATTTGATTTTATAAAAGGAGATTCATCAAACACTGCATCTCTGTTCATGATGATTATGTGGGCAGTAGGATCCCACATTCCACATCCCTTAACATCATCACCATATCATAGATCTACCCGTTTGATCCGGGTCTTACTTAGAACGTTGATAAAAACATAAGCATCACAACCAAATAATTTCACATTTGAGCGATCACCAGATGACTTGTTCATACCTCTTCCAAAATCTTCCACTCTTTTGCAACCAATGATGACCGAGTTACCAGATAGCACAACTGCTTCTGCCCACAACTATTGTTGCAACTTGGCATTATTGAACATGCCCTTTCCATCCCAACTTCCTTGCAATAATTTCCAAGTTCCATCTATATGAACCTACCTTCATCATATATTCTCAAACACTTGATTAACTTGCCAATGTTCATTTCACTACAAATCTCTAAACACATAAACCTCTCTACAAACTCACCTTTCTAACCTGGACACATTGCTCCACCTTGAACTTTGCATTCGAACAACTTTGACCAAATCCGACCAAGCCAACCCAAGTGAACTTTGTTGCTCACCTCCAAGGACTTCACACTGGAGTCTCAGTGCTCCACCTTAACATGAACATTCCCACTGGAGTCTCAGTGCTCCACCTTAACATGAACATTCCCTTGACAAAATCCGGCCAAGCCGACCAAGTAAGCCTTCACTACTTACCTCCAGGCTCATTTACAATGGAGTTCACCAAGCCTTTTATAGGCTTCATTGCATTCAATCCATGGAAAGAATACCACGAGCTACCTAAAAAACATGAACCCGAAAAACCACGTTCTTTGACCTAAAAACTAGATTTAACTCATTAACTCTTTCACCGATAAACCAGGGGTACTCATGCTTATCCAGGTGTTACAGACTATGCCCATTTACATGCAATCAATAATTTTTACAACTCGAAGGTAAATTCAATTTTTTTTCTTTTCAGAGTGACTCAAACATCACCATCACCACTCTTGTTGTTGTCTTGTTGTACAAGCAGATCCCGCATCTTGAGCAAGCTTCCATAGCTATTTTTGTCTTTGAATTTATGTACCTCAAACTTTGAACTCTTCACTTTTTCCATTAACACAAACTTAAATGCAAACTCCCAAACCAAACTTTATAAAACCGAGTTTTTAGAAAAAAATGAAAACTTTATAAAATTGGGTTTTTAAAAAAATGATATAAATTAATGATATAGTTTCAAAACTAAACAACAAAAGGTTTTATCCAAAGAAATATTAATAATATATATTTACCTTAAAACCTTTTTACTAAACACATATTATAACATCCACTGATTCGTTCCTCTAATAATGTATCCAAAAATAATTGGTTTTCATAAATTTTTATAACTTGGGTTCCATGCATACAAAGTCCATTTTCATACCTTGACTTTCAAAACACTGGTTATCACTAATGCGTATCCCTGGTGTTATGTGCATTCGAAACTTCAAATTAAATGACGTTGGTCCCTTCGCAAGGTGTGATCAACAACAGTTATTGCCTAGACCGAGAAGCCGAGGGTGCTAAGAAAAAAACATTATTGCACCTCCTGTCCAGTAAAAGATGCGATGATACATAGTATCGTTCTTCCCATTTTCCACGCTTCGATTTTGTAGGAATTCGTCCTCACACACCATATTTTGCCCAACTTGACTCACTCGCTCTGATTAGATTCTCTTTTCCTTCGTTCTTAGATTCTTCATCTCTGCTCTCTAATACCAATAAAAATTAAAATTAAAATTAAATTGACTTTTTTGTTTTTGAAAAAATTAGAAATTGAATATGTTAATGTAATAATAAAAAAGATTTATTATAAATTTTATAAAAATTTGGTAAAACTTTTAGAGATTTCTCATGATCTAAATAATGATGCTCTTACCAGTTTTGCACAAATCCGCCAAAATAATGGAAAATTTATGGGACCACCCCTTATAAAAAAGTATTTAACCTTTCCAAATAATAATTTTAAAAAATACCCTATTTATGTTTTGAATAAAAAATCTCATAAATCCATTTTTTTTATATATATGTATATATGTTCATTTTTTTCACCATTGCAATGTATTGAATTAACAATTCAGTTATTTTTATATTTTGCATTTCAACTTAAATTTACATATCTTATAAGTTTATCTTAGCATCTTAACAATATATATTTATTTTAAATTAGATTTCTAAAATAATTAGAAGGATTAAAAAATATATGTTCATCTTAACATCTTAATTATATATATTTATTTTAATTTAGATTTTTTAAATAATTAGAAGAATTAAAAATATATATATAAATTTTTAAATACTTATAATACACAACTTAAGATGAATCTACTCTAATTTATAATATGCAATTTAAGATGAATCCACTCTAATTTATTTTATTATTATACTCTTTTTAATAATTATAGTTGAAAATTTTTCATTTTTATTAATTTAATCTATTAATATTACATTAAAACTGTTTTATGTACTGAATTGCATATCACGCCTATTTTGAATTCAGTTTCACATTTTGATATATATTTTTTTTCATGGAAAAGCTTACATCCATCTTAATTCATTAAAAAGATAAAATAATAAATCAAACAAAAAGAGAAAAAAAAAAATCAAGACTCAATTAAAAGATATGCGCTAAGATGGAATTACACTAATTTATTTTATTACCATGTTTTTTTTAATGATTAAATTTATTTTTTAATTTTAAGTTTTATTATTATTATTATATACATAACTTCTTTAATGGAAAGATGCAATGCACGCCAATATTTTAATGGAAAGATGTATTCAACTTTCTTTACATTCCATCGACTTTCATGCCATTTATTCTTCACTAGAGGCGAGTGTGGGCCTCTCCACACGTTGTCGAGCATGTGGAAGGTCCACAAATTAGGTAGGCAATAAAAAAAAAATACAATACATCGAAAACCAGATCTGACTGAAACTTCAGCAACATTATGATCATTTCAAATCTTTTTTCCAAATCATATTTGGAAGATATTGAGCATGCAGATCAAAGACCCAAATGGGCACAATCCATCCTATTGACAATCAATTATCTTATGGATGATCATGCCAATCATAGAGGGATGGGATTCCAATTTGAAGGAGATCCACATGTTCTCACAGCCACAAAACCACTAATGTGCATGCATTGTTACATAGTTCTTGCATTTAACCCTCATGCCTATGCAAAGGCTGAAGATAAGTTGTATTGGAAAATTTTCATGAATAAAGGGGATTTTGATCTTCTTTTTTCTAATAAGCTAAAGTGGATATATGTGGACTTCTCACTAGTGCATATATGTCATTAGATCCATACAAACATCTACATATTCAACAAAATCTTCACCGAGCATAACCCTACACATTTGCAAGGTCTCCTTGGAGTGAAGGGCACAGTTTGAGGGGGGGATTTCCCATGAGTTTTCCCTCTTTCCTCACTTTGTCAATTTTCATTCATTTAGATGCATTGTTAAATGGGTACCTAACATGGCCTTGAAGCCAGGACCCATTCTTTATTTACACCATAGTAGTGTTTAGGGGGAGTACTGGAGTAATTACACACTCACCTAGTGATTAATATTCCTAAGTTTTATAGTCTAAGGTTGAGGGTGTTATCTATAGATGGAATAGGTGTTGTCTAAACATTTGACTTTTAAACTTTTTCACCGGAATCCAATGAAACAGATCTTGGTGAGATCATCATTTTTTGTTGCTTAAATTGCATTTTTGACTGCATAAATGGATTGAGCACCTTGAAAAACCATCAAGGAACTTGAATTATATTGACTCAATCACTTAAATATGGATTTCCAACAATTTTTGGTCGGATTTAAGCCAAAATTGATCGAAACATATGCTCGTAAAAACACCAAAAAGTCGAACATTTAAATTACGTGGATGGAATATTCTCTCTAGAGTGTATTTCCTAAAAAATAGGGGCACCTCCTAAAAATAGGGTCGCCTCCCTATTCAGTTAGGAGTTCGGTTATGCTAGTGGAGAGTTCAGTTAGACTAGTGGAGGACAACTCATGCATGCAACAATTGTTTTCTCTCATAAAATAGTTTCTTTTTTCATGCTTAAGATAAGGAGGGTGCATATCTCATTCTTGCATGTCTTTCTCTCTCCTCCACATGTGTGAACTCAGTTAACTGGTGATTTCTTTGACAATTGACTCAGATTAGGTGGTAGATAAACTAGATGGTTTATGTCAGTGAGTGTATATATCACTCTAGATCACTACTAAGGTGAATTCTCTTGGTCATGCATCTATCTATGGTGCATTGACCTATTATTAGGATTTATTCATGTATTTATTACACACTCATGTAATA
>CBVK0100243361.1:0-10412 GCA_900067695.1 Picea abies | reverse complement strand
TCAATTTCTTTTCTGCGTTTTTGTTTGGGGTTGTTACCCTTGTTTTGTTTCTCATTTTAGAGCCTGGGTGCTCGTAATGGTGACTTTCTAGTTTCCTTTGAGGATGTAGTTGTTTTTTGAACATGATCTATGTACTAATTTCTGTAATGATTATCAATTATGGTCTTGAAAATGTAAAAAAATCATATTTTCAGTGATATAATTTGAGCAAATTTTCTATTGAAAAAAAAGAAACAATTATAATATAGTTTGTAAAAACAAATATAATATGTTATAAATATTCAATCCAATAGTTTTTCTTCTTTCAACCTTTTCCTGAATCTCAGTTTAGATTGTAAATTGGAACCAGCCAAAAAAGAATATATACATGTTTGATTTTGTCTATTGATTTTCTCTCTCATAAATGGAAGCACATTATATTTAGACAAGTGGAACCAAGTTCAAGAGCTATGCATGCGAATATTCTTATGGAAAGATGTATTCAACTTTCTTTATCCACCGACTTTCATGCCATTTATTCAAAGCTTATCTTTAGTGCAGGCGTGGGCCTCCACACGCTGGCGAGCAAGTGGTCGGTGGGTGAGTTACGTAACCAACCTAAAAACCAATAATATACATCCAAAACCAGATGTACTTGATTCTTCAGCAACATTATGATCATACATTTGGCTATAAGACTTTGCAGAATTGAATGGATTAATGCTTTCGGTTCCGCACAGAGCTGGGGAAGCTTAATAAGAGCACTGTATTTTGAAATGGGTTTGTTCAAGGATTGGCAGGGAGGTCAATACATGATGAAATTTCTCACTGTGAAGTTGAATGTTTCATTATTGTATTTGCACAGCTTGAGAGCTAACTGAAGCAGTAACAGATTCTGTTCAAGGATTGGCAGGGAGGTCAATACATGATGAAATTTCTCACTGTGAAGTTGAATGTTTCATTATTGTATTTGCACAGCTTGAGAGCTAACTGAAGCAGTAACAGATTCTGATATTTGCATGGGCAATCTACCAATGTTTATGGCAAGTTTATTAAGAGGAAGGATTGTTTTGGAGATTCACAGATGCCCAACTATTCTGTGAGGCAATTCATGAAGTATATCTCCAATGGACTCCATCCTACTGCAATTCCTTCACTTAAAATATGTTATACTCACCTCTGAGATCCACGCCAGTGCACTGTATTGTGGACCAAGGAAGAGATCACAATAATCGGATGCCTGGAATGCTAAAACAACTCTCTCAGAAAAGCATTCTTGCATCTGCATTCCAATGATTACTACACATGATGATGATTGGACTGATCAAAGTTATGAAGCCAAACAGGGTTTGCTGCCAGTGTGTTTCTAACGAGAGATCTGAGCCTGTAACACTCTTGTTTGCCAAGTGTTGGAGGTCCTCTTTGTAGGCCTCATGAAGACTTTCACTAGGTTCATAATGACTTGCTGAAAATGTATGGAATCGAATTTTTTGGTTCTTTTTCTTTGTATGGATTCGAATCATTCGATTACTATAAGGCTTGATTGAAATGGGCCAATGTTATTGAAATTATGAAGTATAAGAGCTCTGGAATTGCGTTCTTCTCCGATTGTATTGGCTGGAGTTTGGGCAATGATAAAAATTGGAGGGATTTTTTCCCAAGCACAAAAAAGTATATGATACTCAGGATTACTTGCTTTGTAAAATCTTCCGTTATATCGAAAATCCGAAAGTTAAGCATCCACATATATATATAGTTCATTTACATCTGGATTGCTCCTAAATACAAACATATTTAACTTAACTTTTCCATTGGGCATCGTTGTAAACCATGGTATTTTGGGTATGATTTCATATAAACACTGTCTTTGTTTAAACGGATTTAGTCTTTTTTTTAAAGCGTTTTAAGCGAAAACCAATTTATAGTACGATGTTGGCCTTTCTCAGTGTTTTCATTTGGATGTTTGTTCTTGGCTCCATGCATCTAGCTTCCTGGGTATGTTCCTTCTGGTCCTTTTTCTCGTGCAAGAACAAAGTGACAACTCTTTCCCTTTGTTATTGGAATTACTGTCCCTGGTTAGATAGAAGGCTATTTCTCTGGTTCCTCTTTAAGGGAGATGAATCTGGGTTAACCTGGTTTAGTTTGAGGATTAAAGATTTTTTTTGTTGTGTTGGCGATATGGAGGTGGTTTTCCCCTTTACCCCTGTTCTGGCGCTTCATATTAGCTGGTGAATCGGCCCTCTGGGGCCTCTCTGTCTAGTACCTCTGGCTTCGTTTTGTATGTGGCCTCTCTTTCAAGGAATATTTCAGGGGTGGGGGGTCGCTGGAGACTACCTCTTGGCCTGGCCCTCTTGCCTATACTCATTTCAATTTCTCCCTGTTTTTCCAAGAAGGTTCTGGTTATTTCTTAAGCCTGAACAATTCAGAGGTTTATTATGGGACCTCGAGACTGCAGAGATGCCATCAACAATCTTTATGCCTCTATGTACAATTTGGAAAAGAATCAACAAGAAAGTTTGGAAAAATAATGGACATCTTAAGGAATCATGGAGAGAAAATTTCTGATATAGAATTGGAGTGCTATAAAATCAAACACACAATACATTATTAAATGAAACACTCTCTACAAACTCAGCATCTTCAAGATAGTACTCACGCCAAAAACATGAACGATAGGCAAATGGAACTGCTGGTGCGGACCAGAGCTACACTCCTCCAGATCCAAAATGATTTTTTTTCCTCTGATTTATATTCTATATTCTGTAAATCAATGTGTATATTGAAAATATTTTTCAGGTAAATGTGTATTGAAAATATTTTTCCGGATATATACATGTAAAGGAAAAATTAGTGTAAAAGCTGTAATTCCATGAGGCAAAATATTAGGCAATATATATTTTTTTAAGTGTAAAAGCTTATAGTTCTTTTACAATAACTGTTTTCAGAAACAGTAATTTCAGTTCCTTTTTTACATGACTATAAATATGAAAGTTTTGAGCACAATATATTTTGTTTCAAAAAAGAAAAAAACATTTAGGTACATACACTGAAAAATACTTTGTTTTACTTTTCTAGTTACATTAAAAAAAACAGTTCCATCACCCTTGCACCTAAATACTTTTAACTCATGGCTAATCTTTCAAAGTTTTCTGAGCCTTTTTCAGTACCCCCTACAGCATATAATTCATCATCGTCCATACCCCCTACAGCATATAATTCATCATCTTCCAGTACTAGAGATTTTTTTGAGAGCTCATCTTATAATACATTTTTCTCCGAAAAAAAAAAAAAACATTTAGGTGTATATCCAGTGCAGCATATAATCCATCCTCGTCTAGTACTAGAGCTTTTTTTGAGAGCTGGTCCGCTTCCTTGTTAAAAACTCTATATATATGTTGAGCTTTTATCTGTTGAAATCTCTCGCTCAACAGATGAATTTTTGCCATCCAAGGCTAAAGAGAGACCACCTGTAGATTTTTTTCATTAGCAAACCAATCAATAATAACTTTTGAGTCACCCACCAGTTGTAACCTTGTTACCTTTTTATAGCAAGCAAAATATAAGATGCACCACAAGGCTAGTAGTTCACCCCTAGTATTAGTTCCTCTACCACAGTTCATCTTAAGTAAAGTGCCTTTAGTTGGACATTTCAAAACAGCTCCGGCCCCACATTTTGCATCCTTGTCTTGTGAGGCACCATCAAAAAACTCTACTGTCAGATCCCAATCAAGTAAAGGAGGCCTTTCAACCCTGCTAAGCTGAGGAGAGTTTGACCTTTTTAGTTCTCCCAGGTCCTGTAATATCCTATTACAAACTCTGATCAGATTCAACAGATGATCTTCAAAGATAATTAGATTCATGTGCTTCCAAACCTCCCAACAAATAAAACATAGAATTTCTTTCCAACTTAATTCCTTCCTGATCCAATTTTGTAAACATCCAGCAATTTGTTCACCTTCCCAATTATTCGTTAGTTTTAAGTCCTTGATAAATTTAAACCATATGTCTTTTGTAAAACTACAATTCACAAAGAGATGATGCACATTTTCCTCATCAATTCCACACAGAACACATATGTTGGGCCCATAGAAACCTCTTTTGACCAGATTCTCCCAAGTAAGAATTCTATGTTCAAGCATAAGCCAAATAAAAAGCTTGACTTTTAGTGGAAGCTGCCAAGTCCAGAGTTCAACATTCCAGTAATTTGGTTCCACCTCCACAGTCTCCATCATTTGAACTTCATAAGCTTTTTTTGCATTCACATGTCCACCTTTTGTATCCCAATACCATAATAAGGTGTTTTTATCACTATTTAGTTCAAACCCCAAACCTACTAGCCCCTTTATAAAATTATTCCATTCCTCTTTTTGTTCTCCAACTAGCCCCAAAATCTCAGCCTTTTTCCAACTAGAATGACTTGTGTTCTTCAGGTTACCTGTCCCAGCTTGTGCAAGGAATTCTATGCATTGTGTCTTCGGAACATAAATGAGATTCATTGACAGTTTGTAGTAAGTATGAGACCCAACCATTGGGTCAACACCAATTCTAATATCCCTCCCATTTATGGGCTTCCACTCTAGCCAATCAGATAATATAATTATTGAAGAGGTAAGTGCTCTCCAGATATTTGAACTTCCATTTCAATTTTTCTTTTCTTCCATAAACCACTCAGTAACAATTTTCTTCTTGATATACTTTTTAATTATCACCTCATGCCAAAGTCTAGGCACCATAAGACACCTCCACAAGCTTTTTGCCGCTAAGGCTTTTCCAAAAGAAAAGATATTTTTGATACCGCAACCACCATCTTTTTTTGGTTTTGCAATCTTTTTCCAGCTGATCAGATGCATCCCTTCTTTTAGTTTTTTACCAGTCCAGAAGAAACTAAACATTCTCCTTCTGATATTGTTTAGTATACCTTTAGTAATCTTCGCCACAGAAACCCAATACACAGGTATGCTTTCGTGAACAACTTTAACAAGTGTCACCCTTCCCCTAAAGTAAGCCATCTATGACTCCAATTTGATATTATTTTTTCAATTTTTTTCTCCAGCCAGAGCCAATCATCCTTAGTGTAGCAATTTGGTTTTAAAAAACACCCAAGATACTTAAAACCTGCATCTATTGGTTTTACCTCAAAGGGCAGTAACTCCTTCAAGAGAGCGAGTTCCTCAGCTTTCCAACCTGCTTCAAGAAATGATGGCTTTTGTGGGCTAAAAGCCATCCATGTTGCCTTGCAAAACAAATCTAGAACTTCCTTAAAAACTTCCCATTCAGAAATGTTTCCACTCCCAAAAAGAATGACATCGTCCACAAATATTAGATCGGTAGTTCTTAAGCCTGTTGCCACATAGACTCCTTCTATATTCTTATCCCTAACTTGCTCTTGTATGGCTCTACTTAACCCTTCTATAACAAGTAGAAAGAGTAAAGGGGATAAAGGACACCCTTGCCTTAATCCCGTTGTACTCTTAAAGAAACTGGTGGGCCTAACATTTATCAACACAACAAAAATTGTAGAAGTCACACACCCTATAACTTATAAACTTAATCCCACCTGTAGCAATACAAGCCTTAGAAGCCCCCAGTCCACTCTATCATAAGCCTTTATTAGATCTAGTTTTAGGAGGCTTTAATATTTTTTACTTTGATACTATGTAAGGCTTCCTATACTACACCTATGACATCAGTTATTTGTCTTCCCTCAAGAAAACCAAATTGTTTCTTGGAAATTCCATAAGACAGACAAGATTTAATTCTAGAAGCAATAATTTTGATAAAGATCTTATACACCAAATTACATAAATCAATAGATCTAAACCCAAAGGACTTTGGTTTCTCACTCTTAGTTATGAGAGCAAGGAAGGTTTAATAACACTTTTTGAAACAATAGACAAGATTATTATACATTCATTTTGGCCACTATTAATATATTTTCTAGTTTCCATTAAAAAAAATTACATATTTAAAATTTTATTATTAAAAATATTTAAATTTAAATTTAATAAAAATATAAAATAAAAGAAAGGGAAAATGAGAATAAACTTATAATAATAAAAAAAAAAAAATTAGATATAACAAAGTTTTATTATATCCAAATTTTATATATGTATTGAAAATTTATAATGTGATTTCAATAACCAAAAAGTAATAATAATATTCAATTAAAATAAAATAATAATATTATTCAAATAAAGTATTTGACTTTCCAAAATAATAACAATAAATACTCTATTCATTTTAAATAAAAAAAATCTCATATTATTTTACAATAAATACTTTATTCAATTTAAATAAAAAAATTTATATTATTTTATATTGCATTTTATGAAAATATTTTTTTAAATCTAAGTTTATCTTTTAAAATTATTTAAAATGTAATAAGTTAACAATTTTGTTTTTCTATAATTGCATTTCATATCAAGTCCACATGCATAAATGTATTGGTTTCATCTTAACATTTATATAAATGATATAAGTTACACAAGACAAGTTAAGTATAGTTTACATTATTTTATTATTATGTTTTTTTTTAATATGACAATTTAAGTATAGTTTACATTATTTTATTATTATATATTTTTTTAATATGTTTGATTTTTTTATTATTTTATTTAATCATTTTAATTTATTAATATTATTTTAAGTTTTATGTATTAATATTATTTTAAGTTTTACACCTCAAATAATGTGTTGCATATCAATGTAAATGTAGATATATGAATCTTTAAAGATTGTTACATTAATGTAATATATGAATAGAGGTAATGGTGTCTACTTTATTAATGTAATATATGAATAGAGGTAATGGTGTTTATTTTATTTGAACATTAGATATTGATCATTGTTAACAAAACTTTTTTGATTTTGTGTTAGTGGATATTTGTTAAATTGTAATGTATAGTTTTATGAAAAAATAAAAATATTATTAAAAAAAAATTAAAAAAAAAAAATTCAATTATAAATTTGAAAAACGATGATTTTAGCATTTTTGTTGATCACTATGTTTAAATATAAATATAATATATTTTTACATAATTTACTTGTAAAATGAAATGATTTGTAATTTTTATAATTATTTTAACAAAAGAAAAAAATTTAAAAATTATATGAGTATGATAAAGAATAATGATTTTCTTCCTTCAATAAGAAAATTGCTCAATTATATTAGTGAAATATAATTTTTTTACATCTTCATGACCATACAAGTGATCATTGCAAACCAGGTCCATAGACCATGCTCAAATACATAAACTACCACAGCCCCAAGAGAACTAGAAAGTCACGAGATGATAACTAACATGCAGGTTGCAAATGGAGATTTGAAACATGGAAAAATCTCAAACAAAAAACACCAGAAAAGGAATAAACCAGAAGTCGCACGCCCCCGAAGGACCTCAAAGTGTTAATCCAACATCGCACGCCCCCACAGGACCTCAAAGTGTTAACCTTAAAACACCTCATGCCCCCAGTGAGGACCTCAAAGCTCTGGTCCAAAACCTCTTCATGCCAAGGAGAAAGAGGAGATCAGAAAAACCGAGGATGAGATAAAAATACCAGTCGAAATAAACCCCCGAAAATGCCACCACCACAAACTCCAAAAAAATTACCACCACCACACACTCGGAGAGAAGCCCTCTACCATCAAATTGTAAGGAAGTGGTATCGACGGAGCTGACGACCCACCAGATGGTAAAACGCTTGCTGGGTAAAACCCGACCCCAAACTTGTAGCCGTCACTAGGTGACGCTCGACAGAACTAGAAGACAAAGGAGTCGATACCCCACCAGATGGAAGTCGATGTAGTTCGACCCCGAACAAGGGATAACCGTCGGAGGGACGCTCGGCCCCGAAACAGGAGCAGGGTTGTGATCCGCATTTGTCGCTCGCAGAATCCCGTGCTCATCCACGTAGTCGCAGTATCTCGTTCGCTGCATTGCCTGCTCGCCTTGGATGGCTCATAACCGCGCTCGCCCTTCTCCCTGGCTTTTTCAAGGATGAGGCTAGTGAAACCTAGCCTCAGAGCCCCCAGCTTAAGATCCTCGTCCCCAATATTTTTTTTCCTAACTAAGTGGAAAAGATGATGTTGATTAAGAGTTTAAAGATACTCCCAAAATAACATAATATGGAAGACAATTGAAAAAGATGGAAGTGAATTAATGATGTTTTGAAAAGACTTCAAGATAGTTCAAAAATCACATGACATGAAATACAACTTATCTCATTAAAAAACAATTAAAAATTATTAACTTAATTCAATTTCTATTTAAAACTCCTCTTTTATAATAAGTTCAAGAAATAGTCTTAAAAAAAGAATTTAAGATATATGTAAAATCACATAACATGAAGACAATTCGATACATATGAAACAACTATATTGATTTAAGTAATTGAAAATTGTCACTTTATTTACTTATCTCTAACTAAATCTTCTACTTCTTGGCAAGTTGTAAAGATGTTGAAAAAATCTAGCCAAATACTTGCAAAACCACGTTATATGAAAAACAATTTGAAAATGAAAGAACCATATTAGTTTTAGAGGTAATCCTATTAAAAAAAACTATTCAAATTGTCGCTTCCTTAACTCAATGTGTCACCAAAATCAAAGTGAATCATAACAATTATAAATTCTATTTAATTGTTTTTAATGACGATGAAAAGAAAACAATACACCATTCTAATAATTGACCATGAAGAAAACAGAAGAGTACATAATTTTAATAATTAAATGTAGACAAAATAAATGAGACCATTTTGTTTAATTAATAATGAAGTGGGTTTTTTTGTGTTAATAAATTATTTGTTTTTTATGTTAATAAAACATTAATGGCAATTACATGACTGCCCATATAATATAATATTGATTTTAAAATTATTATGAAGAGTTTATTTTTTATTGACAAAATTTGCAAAATCTCTAATTATAGTTTTTTAAGATTTAGGATAATTAACTCCAAAATAAAATATAAGATAATGTATACCTTGTGTAAAATCGTTTCAAATAAATCATTCTTTACTTTTCATATTATTTTTTTTTCTTAAATTTTAAAAATAATAAAAACATAAAAAATATATATTTTGTAGAAAACTATATAAAATTAAAATCATAGTATTGATTTGTAGCTTGTTCTAACAATATGACACGTCATTTTATTTATAAGAAATCAATTTACATTAACAAAATTATAGTCATTTGCTCTATATAGAGATCTCACTAATTTCTAGGGAAGTTATCCATAATCTCTAAAAAAGAAATAGTTGACATGAGAGCCATAAAGCCTTTAACATATATATATATATATATTTATATATGTTTAAAAAAAAAAAGTTATCAAAGAATAATCTTTAAAAGTAATTATTAACAATATTTTTCAAATTTTGGGATTATTGCATTTTAACTTATGATTCAAATTGTTATTTTTCATCTTTTAGGCTTTTAATTTATGATTCAATTTTTTCACTAATTCATGTTTGCATTTTAACTTATGATTCAAATTGTTATTTTTCATCTTTTAGGCTTTTAACTGATGATTCAATTTCTTTATTAATTCATCAACATGAATGAACTCAATTCTTTTTAAGTTTTTATTATAGAGTCATGTATAAATTCATGAAAATGTAATTTTTAATGTATTAATGTGGAAATGGGGTTTATGTTTCTTTAAGATTAACAAAAACATTTACTTATAAAATAAAAGAAAAATGTCTTCATTAATTCATCTTCTTAATAGTGTTACATTATTTTTATTGTTGTCACCCAAAACACAATGTTACAACTTGGTCAACAATTTGGTTTGTGTACTCTTGGGTTTTCCTTCAACATAAGTTGTTAATTTTTTTCACAACTATGAAGATTGAGGGCCTCATTGAGCCATTTTCAATCATGTTGTATTCCTTTTGGATTAATGTAATTGGATCTTACAAATTCTACTACTTTGCAATGGTGTTCCTTTAAAGAACTTGCAACCTACCAATTCAATCTATGCTTGACATTACTAATTGGACATGTGGTCCACGTGTAGTTGTGAATCTCCACATTGCAAATATATACATTCTATGAGTTTTGATTATTTGTTTTCTTTTAGATATGTGTTCTCGGATAATTGACCTAGAAGATCCAACTCAAGTAAGAGTTGCTACCATTAAAATTCATGCCTTCAACATCTTCTAAATCTAAGTGGGTGAGTGTTGGTTTGGTTTGCAGTATACTATTTATTTGAATGAGGAAGTTATCTTTTTCTCCCAAATTAATAGCAATCTTACTCAATTTACCGTAGTGGATTTGGTCTTCCACTATAACTATTACCAGACATATTATAGAATCTATATATTGGTTCAACTTTAGTGCACTTGTTAAATTTCTTTGCTCTCAACATTTGCATCTCATAAGGATGCACTAACATTTTTCATGTAATTGATAAAATATAGACATG
>CBVK0100243356.1:0-15636 GCA_900067695.1 Picea abies | reverse complement strand
AAAAAAACAAAACCCAAGGATTTCTATATCTATTTAAAGATCCAATGAGGCTAGCCACGTCACCCCTCCATGCAAAAATATCATTTTTCTTATTTATTTCATTTTATAAATCCTTGACTATTCATCACCCCCTTTTGAGGCATCACTGCCTCTTTTTTTTCTTAATTATCTATTTTTCCTTTAATAATTAAATCATCTTTTAATCAAATATTAATTTATGTTTAGGAGCCCCCTAAAAGTGGGTAATTAATTTTATGAATTAATCCAAACTTGGTGTATTATACCTTAGCTTAGCTTGGCATGTGAAAGAATTATTGTTGGGGAGTAAGGTCATCCCACCTTACTGCATGCCCCCCAATCATTAAACCATATATTCTTCAAATAGAGACTCCACACGTCTGTTGAGACTCCATGCTTCGATTGAGACTCCACATTTCCATTAAGGATTTTTTGGTTATGGGCCACACCCATCTATTGACAAGTTGGCAAGGCTTTCCCTGTATCCTCCAAATGCAACAACCGTGCATATATCACTTAGGTTAATATCATATAAGCATCATAATAATTAATATTACCAGTTACCCTCTATGGATATTCACTATTGGACTCCCAACAACCATATCCACTTGTGTCCTCCTCAGGTGTACAATGTCCTGCGTCACTTAGATCAATTAAATCATGTCATAAAATATAAGCAAATATCAATAAAATTCAATTGGTTTCATTAAGCTCCATTTCCTTCCTTTTCATTCAATCATATCCACCCAAGAGTCCTCCTATAGGTGTTGTCCACCTGCCACAACCACACTTGTTCACAACAAAAGAATTCATTCGTTATCAAGCATATATTCATCATAATGTATGTGTTAATCTACTCAACAATTTAGAATATCAGTTATCATCCTGTGAATCAAGTACATTCCACATGTCACATATATAGAGAACAATCAGGGACATGGTCACCAATTCTTTAGTCAACCCTCGAAATAACTCCCTAATCCTTCTCAAAATAGAGTTAGGAAAGGAGGGGCATTACATACTTTCCCCTCTTGGAACACAACTTGGACTCAAGTTTGCACACATTCACAGAATGGATAAATGGAACATCACAAACAAATTGCATACACTATCAAGCGGGAGTGAGAAACACCTTGGAAAACTACAAAGTTTTACCAACATCTCTTTCCAAATCAACATGAATGATTTTTAATGCAATCCCTTTTTGAAACTTAGATAGAGGGTACCTACCTCCCTAGATCAAGTTGTTAATTGTACGCAACCTAGAGTTAGTAGAACATCAACCTTTGCCAATGAATTAGACTTTTGTTCAATCTCTGTAGATATGTGTGCCACTAAAACATGTTAAAGTTTACTTCTTACAAAACCAAGGCAACATAGTACTGAAATAAGGAAGTTTGAGATTCAAGTTCGTTTGAATAACATTCTGATCTACTAAGAAAATTGGAAGGTTGTTAAAGTAATCCATTTTTCCAATCTGAAAGTTAGTCCCAATAGTCGAGCACAATTTCATCTTGAATATTCCAAAATTATTTAGCAACTAATTGGAATCTTGGGAAAAACATCCATATACCCCAACCCAAAAGGATGCTAAGAATGATAATGAAAATTTTAACTCACTCGAGATGCAAATGATTGTATAATAATTGCAAATGGTTCTGTTGGTTGTGAAGTTGGATCAACGACTGCCTTTGCCCCTGTAGTCTCTACTCCCCATTGTTCTACCTTGCCAATTAAGGTCCCTCTATATGTATTAACTGCATTTCCTTGAACAAATGCATATCATGTATCTGTTTCTTTCAGTGTCATTGGTTGTGCTACCTCTACCCCCACCTATGCCTCTACAACAACTATTTTTTTTTTCTTGTTATAGTTATAATTTGAATGTAATTCATATCGATATTGATCATGCCTAAGTTTTAAAAACAGGTCATTCTTTTATTCTTATATGTTTCAAAACTAGAAAAATAACTTAGTAATCAACAATATACAACTTTGTTACAAAAATTTGTTGTGGGTTGTTAGGTTGTTATATTATTTTCAATGAAAGTCGAGTCGAGGTGGTTCGACCAATAATGAAAGTCAAAGGTTGAAGTGTTCAATTTATGAGCTAGTGATTTGAGAATCCTTATATGTTAATTTAATCCATAAACACACACTAACATCCAACCTGATTCGAAAATTATGATCGTTATGAATATTTGCAAATTAACATGTGAATCTCCTTACCTATCCAAAATCTCATTAACTAATAAATAACTTGCGAAAATAAAAAAGCTAAAATTGAGAGAAATAGAAACAACAAATAATAAGGCACATTACACAAATTGATAACGGACTTGACCCATCTTGGGCTACATCTCTGGGTCTGCTTTCAAATGAGACACTGCTCTATTAATGCTCAAAATGCTTAATATAACAATTACTCTTCAACTTATGTTTCTAACATGACCTTCTGATCTATTGCACAAACCCAGTTGTGACTGTCATAATCAACTTCGCCTTGAAAAACTGAAACTTTTGACTATAAAAACTCTATATGTTTCTAGAAAATGCCCAATGGCACAAATACAACATCACAAAACTACAACTCCATAATTTCTTGGCATGCAAAACTACACAAAATCGCTCTGAGTTCTTGGCATGGATTAACATCTTAGTGCAATGGTTGGGTGCTAGGTTTATATAGTAGATGTCGAGGGGTTGAACCCTACCTAACCTGTGATATTCCTTCTTGGTGCATTATACTAACTTAAATACATTGATTCTCATGGGTTTCCACAATGTGTGCCATGTGGCGTGTTGGTTGGAATGTCGGGTCATCGTTCTGAAGGTCGCAGGATCGACCCTGATTGACGTGCCTGCATATGGCATATTCAATTTAATGTAACTTAAATATAGAATATCATGTTGGCATATTTGGAAATATGATTGGATTAGTTGGTTAAGACTGTTGGTTTGATACCCAGAGGTCTCAGATTCGATTCCACCGAGCCCCAAAAAAATTTGATGCCCCTTAAGCCAACATTGGCCAATCGTAGGATGCCATGTGGCATCCTTGGATTTTTCCACATCACCACCACGTAGCTTGCACATTCACCTTCCTGTCAGCATGTCACGTCATTGTCGTACCTGCCACATCAACATCGTACTTGTCACATGTCATCTGTACTTCCATCTATCACCTACTTTACTACCATGTGCCATCCTTCTATATTTCCACTTGTCATCCTTCCAATGATGCCACATGGCACCTCCTTTTTCCCTTTCTATTGTTTTTTCCAAAACTTCAAAATTCCATGTCTTTCTCGTATGATGTTCGTTTGAGCCTGTTCAAATTGCGTTGGAAATCTCTCGTCGAGATCTACGCAATGGAGTCATTTTTATTATCATTTGAGATATCAATTTTTTAGCATTCTTGGATCCACAAAGATCATTTCTCCCCATTGGAAGCCTTTTGGGACCACCAAATGTATGGATTACTCAACAACGAAGTGAGAATAAATATCTCTCACTTTCTCGATCTCTATTCATGTTGCTTGGCTTGGATGTACCCCTTTAAGAACAATTTGAAGATACTCCACATCACCCTGTCGTGAAGTCCTGATTATTTTTTCAAGGATAACATCTTTGTACAACTCATCTAAATACTCAAGAGAAAAATCATCAATTGTCGAAACGTGGACACCTTCATCTTTATCCATAATCATAGGAGGCTCATAAAGTTTCAAATTCTCAACATTCACCACTGAATACATTTGCATATAAGATGGAAAATCTAAATGAAAAACATTACTACCAATCTTCTCCAAAATCTCAAATGGACCATACCTGACTTTTTTTAGATTTTTACCGTCACCCTTCATTCTGTCTTTGCTTATATGTAACCATACTTGATCACCAACTTGGAACCGATGATCAACCCGATGTTTGTCTTGCTTCGCCTTATACTTTTCTTGGCTTTTCTCCAATTGTTCATGTACTTCCTGATGTACTATTGGATCCACTGAATGAACCTATTAGCTTTGTCATCATCATCTTGGCCATCCACTTTACTTGTATCCTCGAAAGAAAAATCATTAGGTGATTTGGGGGAGTATCCCAAACATGTCTCAAAAGGAGATCTTTGAGTAGAAGATTGCATAGCCCAATTATAGGCATGTTTTATATAGTGCAATTGTTCATCCCACAACTTAGGATGTTTATTGTAGTACCCTTGAAGAAAATGTACCACTATCTTGTTCACCACCTATGTTTGTCCATCTGTCTGCGGATGAAAAGAAGTGCCCTTCTTTAACTTAGTGTCCATAAACTCCCACAAACTATACAAACACTTCCCCAAGAATCGAGAGTCTTGATTAGATACAATAGATGTAGGTAGCCCAAAATGAACCCAAACATTATTAAGGAACTGAACTATGTTGTTTGTTCAACTCTGACTTGCTTCTTACAAGGCATTAAAATACACATCTTATTGAACCTATCCACTACGATATACAAGTAATCATGACATGTTTGGGACATCAACAAACCCCCTGCAAAATCCATGGACACACTTTCCCATGGTTGAGAAGGCATTGGAAGTGGTGTATATAACCCCAACTTTTTGTTTCTAGGATTACTTTGGCACACAAAACACACCCTTTTACGTACTTGGAAATTGTTTCATTCATTCGAGGCCAATAAAAATATCTTTGCAATTGTGCTACTATCTTTCCTACCCCAAAGTGACCAGGAAGGAGAGATGTATGGGCTTCCCTAATTACACCTACTCTTTCATCCCTGGGCATACAAAGCTTTCCAAGATGATACAATAATATATCATGCACATGATAATCCAATTCTTCATTTTGATTGCCATGAGTTAGAGCTTCATACACATCTTTAAAGTCATCATCTCTAGCATATTGTTCAACAAAATTTTCATGAGTTAACAAATTATGCTTTAGTATTGTAGATGCATTGACTATGGGTCTTGATAACATATCTGCAGCCTTGTTAAGAATTCCCTTCTCACACCTAATCACCAAATGAAATTGTTGTAAGAAATCCATCCACCTAAAGTGTCGTGATTGTTGTAGCTTGGTTTGTGATTGAAAACACTGTAATGGTTGATGATTTGTGTGAATTATTGTTTCCTTCCCCATTAAGCAATGCTTCCACTTTTTAACACTTTGTACCAAGGCATACAACTCATCATATGTTGGTTGTTAATTAATGTTTGAGTAAAAGTTTTAGAATGGTAACAAATAGGTTTACCTCATTGCATCAAGACTACTCCTATGACATATCCACTTGCATCGATTTGTTTTTCAAATGGTTGTTGTAGATCCAACAGAGCCAGAACTAGTGCGACACTTATTTTCTCTTTCAATGTCTCAAACACTTTATGTTGCTAACTTAGATGTTGTGATGAATGAAAAAGAGCTCCCTCTCCCAAATCAAGCTCTCCTTCCCTCATCCCCATCCCATGATGGAAAGACTAAGCTATAACTTGCCACATTGGGAGCTAATTAAGCCACCCAAAAGTGGCCTAAGAAAACAATTTTTTGAAACCACGTGAAAGGGGACTAAACTCCCATCTTGTCGATTAAATTTGCATGGCACTCACTAATTAGTGACATACACTTCTCACCAACCTCGTTTGTGTGACCCTTTCCCCCTCTAGATCCTTGATATGAATATACACAACATTGCAAAGTTTATTCCACTCTTAAAAGATTCTTTATTGTTAAGATTTTTTTTTTTTTATCGATGGACACAACATTGTGATGTTTATCTCCACTCTCAAAGGATTCTTTATTGTTAAGTTTGTAAGTTTGTTAATGGATAAGTGTAACCAAGTCCAAGTGTAATGCACGCTAATATTTTGATTCTCCGTCTGAATTGATTCTCACGCACGTTATATTGGATAAGTGGAACCAAGTCCAAGTGCAATGCACACTAATATTTTTAGGAAAGATCTATTCAACTTTCTTTATATTCCACCGACTTTTTATTCAAAGGTCATCTTCACTGTAGGCAGGTCTGGACCTCTCCACACGCGGTCGAGCATGTGATAGGTATGTACGTCAGGTAGCCAATAAAAAAAAAATACATCGAAAACCAACGCTCTCGAGCATGTGGTAGGTATGTATGTTAGGTAGCCAATAAAAAAAAATATATATCGAAAACCAGATGTAACTGAAACTTCAACAACATTATGATCATAGATTTGGATATAAGACTTTGCAGCATCTAGTGGATTAATGGTTTCGGTTTAACAGAGAGAATATAATCCAGAAGTGGGTGTGTTCAAAGATTGGCCGGGAGGTCAATATATGATAAGATTTCTGATTGTGAAGGTGGACGTTTTCTGGTGAGGATGGCTGTTCAATATTGCTTTTGCACAGCTTGACAACTAACTGAAGCAGTAACAGATTCCGATATTTTCATAAGCAATATACCAATGTTTATGG
This sequence comes from Picea abies, assembly GCA_900067695.1. Classification (NCBI taxonomy): domain Eukaryota; kingdom Viridiplantae; phylum Streptophyta; class Pinopsida; order Pinales; family Pinaceae; genus Picea; species Picea abies. The sequence goes on along the minus strand of CBVK0100243356.1, from coordinate 9,160 downwards.
CAGGTTTATTAAGAGGATGGATTGACTTGGAGATTGGTGTCAACTTGTTCTGTTGACCGGAAGAGGTCCCAGACTGGACAACTCTTAGGTCAGACAATTCATGAAATACATCTCCAATGCCCATGATGTGCACTCCATCTTCCTGCAATGCCTTCACTTAAAATATGCTATAGTCACCTCTGAGATCCACGCCACTGCATTGTATTCTGGACAGAGGAAGATATCACAATCATCATCGGATGCCTGGAACACTAAAACAAGTTTCTTACTCCAAGTGTCTGCTGCCATCACTTTTGTGGGGTTCACATTTTTTTGTTGACCTATGCTTAAAAACCAACCATATTGAAAACATTGCTGAGTTACTTCTTACCAAATCAAACCTACAAATCTGGAGCTTATTTTGTAATGTCCAGGGGCTGAAATTTCAAGTAAGGCTGTCATCTTTTCATGTTATGTTTCTTCTTCAAATACTGGGCTGAATATTGTACTTTTCTAGTCGATCTGTTCTAGATTTTTGGAGGGCTTAAAAGAGAAATCTGTTTACTGTCTTAAACATGTTTATGATATGAGATTTGAAGTGTATGGAGTACAAGACTGATCATTCAATGTGAAACTGTCCTCTTTTCTGCCAATCTCTTATTTGATGTCATAAGTTCACATAAAGAATTGATGGTTGTGTTGGTGTATCTTTTTGAGCATTTATACTCAGCTATAACTATTCCAGATCTGTCCTAATTAGTAATTAATGTTGTTTAGCATGTTTGCTGATTTATGTGGAGGATTTTAATTGAATTCCAATCATATGTTATTGTTCTTGACTCCATAAACCCTTGGATAAGGCACTGATCAGTTTGAAATCACCATGAATAATTGCTGAATAAGAAAAATTGCTAATTCATCAAATCTGAAAATTTCAATTTCATTTGGCTCCAAATTCGGATCTCCTCAAAATCGCTGCCTTTACCCTTTTTAGCCATCAACAATGCTAGTTTTCAGTCACTACAACACTTTTAAGATTTTCCAACAAAAGTTTTAGGTTTCCAAAGCATTTCCGTTTTACTTTAGCAATCTCTTATCAGCATTTCCCAGCATTTCCCAGATTTTTACAGCCAAACTCGAGGTTTCCAAAGCATTTCCGTTTTACTTTAGCAATCTCTTATCGGCATTTCCCAGCATTTCCCAGATTTTTACAGCCAAACTCGGACCGCCAGGTCACTAGTAATTTATTCTAGGCTTTCATTAACCGTTGTCAAATAGAAAGGACAATTAAATACAGTTTTCCTTTGAAGTAATTATATATATAAAAAAAATCAATGTTTATTGTCTTTTGGGTTATTGTAATACCATATTGGCATGCCAATATCCCAGGTTCAAATCATAGCAGACATAGATTCCCTGAGCATAAGTTGGCTATAACCAATAAATCTTTAACACTACAAATGCCAAATGCATGAAATGTCTTCAAGGTGCTTGAGGTTTCTGCCCCCAGTGGGCACGTTTAAGTCATGAGTTTTGCAACTTGTAGCATGCACCACAGGGTTCTACGAGTTCACCCATTCCAATTTAAGTTTTATAGTTGTTTAAGTGGCTTGTTTCCACTCTACTTGTGGATGTCACCAAGTGTTTGTGAAAACGCCTCAACAAGTGGTAAGCGTTGAGGCCAGTTCAGGCCAATGATTAAGGAACAAATCGATTTGATCAAGTAGAAGAGAATCCTTGTTGGGCTTGTTCTCCAAGTAAAATTTAATATATGGCATTTTCCTTTAAGTTAAATTTTCATCCGTGGAATATCAATTTGTTGTGAAATTTAATGAAGTTGAACCGTTATACATGAAAATCAACGAATCTAAATGGCTGGAGTGTACCTTATGTCCTCGAATTGGTTAGGGAAAATAGTTGAAGCTGGAGGCCTCACACAAGGGCTATAGTTAAACTTTAAACACTTTTATCAAATTAAGTGAAGTCGTTGTAGCTTAAGCTTATTATGGCGAGATTGTGCTGTAAAATAATCTAATTATCTTTGTTATGTGGCTGTAGTATGCCTCAAAAATATTCCAAGATGAAGAATTGCTCATTAGTGAGTACATGTTTGTGTTCAGTTTTTATTGTTTTTGGATATTCGTCAGGTGCTTGACAGAATGCTTGAACCAATTGCTACTTAAATTGTGTATGCTTAGCTGGGGTAAACAGTTTGAGTGTTAATATACCTCTTAGAATTAATCCTACAGGAAAAATTAAGTGTTTTCAGTTTTACTAATAAATCGAATAACACAGAAATTTGACTGCTTGTTATAGAGTTCAGTGTTAAATTGGTTACTGCCCAGTGTTTGTCAAAATCTTTCTGAGAATGTACAGTTTGACAAGTGTTTGATATAGAAGAATTAATTTTTTATATTTTTTTTATTTCACCTTGGTCTGATTGGTTTGACAGAAGAAATGCCCATATACCATTTGTAACGCCCAACACACTTCCATCAAACAAATCCATCTTGTATTACAAAGATTTTTTAACTCTTTTCAAAATAAGGCAACAATGCTAACATTGTTACTGAATTCCTTGATAATTATAATGCCAACAAAAAACACAAATGGAAGTTACTTTCATCCACACAAACAGGTTTTATTTTTGAACTTGTCATAATTATGAAAAGAATACAAAACAACACATTATTCTTCACCTCCAATTTATCACAATCTACAAAATAAACCCATTCAATGATAATCATTCTGAGCATTGGTGTGTTTCCCAACCAATCTGCATCCAAAGTAAATATTTTAACAATACCTTATAACAACTTTTCATGGAACAATCAATTATTTAAACTTCCAAGTTGTAATAATGACATTCAACCAAAATTGAGTGTATATAAAAATATTTTTCAGGAATACAGAAAATATTGGAATGCTTGTGTTATTTAAGAGCCACTTTAAACCAGAATTCAAGCTATAAAAAGAGGTTAGCATAATAATTTTCATCTCGCAACCAAAACAATTTTCTGGAGATCAAAACCATTAACATTGAGCAGATATTTAACACAATGCAGTTATTGTGAACACTTATTTGCCCATACATATTGGTGGCCCAAAAATGATTTATACGGAGAAGAGTAAGCATATCCAAGGTTATAATTTAAATTCAACTTCTTGCCCATAAATTTCCCTCACAGCCATTGCCCAATCAAAGCTTTCTTGATAAATACACCATCCATAACCTAAGGAGGATTCTATTAATGCACAAATATTTCACCAATGAGCTAGGTGGTTGAGACATATCTTCAAATACTTTGCATGAAGTTATCAATGAATTGAATCTATGTCAAATCATTTTGCTTAAAACCTCGGACCCTCCAACAACACAACCATTGATTTATCCCAAACGCGTTTGACGAAGGTTTTTTGGATCGACCGGACCAACCCAACAAACTGCTAGAGACCAAGGAAGGATCGATACAAACCCAGGCTGATCAATCCAGGCAGGGAAGATCCACCCGGAGCCTATCTTTGTCAGACCAGATTTATTATACCCACCCGACCCGCTTTTGGGTTTGCACCAATCTCTTATTGAGGAATGGCAGAAGTCAGCTAAAGTGAAAATGAATAGTAAGTACCGGGCATATCCGAAAATGATTTGCCTAAAACCTAGGTGGTTGAAGCATTTCTTCAAACATTTCGATAACATGCATAAGGGAGTACATTATGATCATTATGGTAGGGATTTCGCTCCTATGAAATTTTTTCTTAATGGTTGCATTGTATATATATATATATATGGGCATTGATTTATGTGTTTACTTTCAAGCTATGATAATGGTTCATAGTTTAGCTAAGCAATGAGACAAATCCACTAAGGACTTTCCACAACAAGTGTAAATCAAAACTATCAATTTATCCAAACAAAGTTCATGTTTTAATGACTCTCATAATTTGCGTGAAAACATAACACTATCACACTATGAGAGAAATTTAAAACATCCAACAATTGAAATGTCAAAATTTTTAACATCATTTTAACAAACTCAATACATACACCCATTCTAATTGTAGAAGAAATATCAACCAAATACATTATAAATAATAAAACTAACACCAAAGATCTTGTCCTTCTACAAAATCAAAATGCCAATAAGAAAGAAACAACAAATCAAGGGACTCGACATTGGGTACTCAGTCACTTTTATTATACCAAGTATTGAATAATTCATAGCGTATTTACAAATCTTGGTGCCTAAAGAAATTACAAAAAAACTCTCCTTGAACAACATACCCAAGACCAATTCATGAATATCACTCAATTCAATTTGCCCAAGCCCTTTGACTTCAATGTGTTTACTTTCAAGCCATGATAATGGTTTGTAACTTAGCTAAGCAATGAGACAAATCCACTAAGGACTTTTCACAACAAGTGTAGACCAAAAATACCAATTTATCCAAACAAAGTTCATGTTTTAATGACTCTCATAATTTGCGTGAAAACATAACACTATCACTTCATGTTTTAATGACTCTCATAATTTGCGTGAAAACATAACACTATCACGCTATGAGATGGATTTCAATGGCAATTCAAAACATCCAACAATTGAAACGTCCAAATTTTTAACATCATTTTAACAAACTCAATACATACACCAATTCTAATTGCAGAAGAAATATCAAATATGAAGAATTGCACAAGAAACATCAACTAGGAAGTTAAAATAATTTAAATGAACACTTTCTAGACATTAAATTGATTTACATAAGAAATATTAACTCAAAATTTGCATGCTAGAAAATGGCAATGTTTTACCTTAGCCCATTCAAATTGTTAAAGTCGTTACCACCTGAGTGTTTTACCTTAGCCCATTCAAATTGTTAAAGTCGTTACCACCTGAGTATTGGTGCCCACATAGTTGTGGTTTCATAGACCCCCTTCTTGCCAACAAATTTGCTCAACTGGTAGGTTGTATCCTCGATTCTAGCAATGTTCCATCCACATAGCTCAAAATTTCCTTGTCATTGCCAACTATCATGGTGCCAACTAGTTTCCTCCTAGCCATACTAAGGGAAAAATTATTTCCCTAAGACCCTCGAGTTGTGTGGTATCATAACTAAATTTTGATTTTAATTGCAAAATACATTCAACATGGATTTTACCATCCACTGGTAAACATCCAGATTAAATATGCTAGTTTCCTTCCAGATCCTAGTTATCATTCAGATAAGTTATTCATGCTAACAAAATTTCTGTATCATTTTTGTACTCTTTTAGTTCGCCATATATATATATAGATTTTCATTTATCTTATTCTTATATATAAATAATATACACTAATGTAAATTCATATTAATTTTAAATAATATAAGAAATTTTTATCTATCTTATTTTTATATATAAATAATATATACAATATTAATTTTAAATAACATTAAGAAAATTTTCATCTAAATGCTCGATAAATTCACACTTGCTTTTCTTAAAAAAATAAAATAAAGTAACATAAAATTGATTTTATAAAAAAAATTAAAATAACATAAAATTAATTTTATAAAAAAATAAAACAACTATAGAAAAATTCACAACAATACATTTTTAAAAAATGTTGATAAAAACAATTAAACAAATACAAAACCATACCTTGAGCGTAGTTGGGCTCCCGATGTTTTCACATTTTTTAAAATATCTTTTAAGTCCTTGTAGGTTGACACGTAATTTTATTAAAAAAAATTAAATGAACATAAACTTGGTATTATATAAAAAGTTAAGCAAACATATAATATAAATAGAAAATCACACCAATCACTTTTCAAATAAAATATTGTGAAAAACAATTAATTAACCAAATACAAAACTATCACATACGTTGACCATAGAGAGAGAATTTCAATACGTTGAAAGAGAATTTATCTCGCACCAACCCTCATCGACGGCCATGCATACACATGATGTTCAAATGTCTAATCACAACATAAGCTTCACCCTCTGTTAAAAAGCGACTTTTCACATCAATATTAATAAGAGAAAAAAATAACGGAAATTGACCATCTTAAATTAATTGAGTGTATGCTAAAGTGGCCAACCATAATACCTTGATTTTCTTAAAATTATTATTTCCATTAGTTCTAACGTTTTATAAAGGACGTGTTTCTATGACAAGTTGTTTAATTAGAATCAAATGCATGCCCGCCATTACTTTCTTGCATTGTTGAGAGGTGTGGGATTGATGGAGTCAAGATTCCTCATTCCATGAGAAGGACACTAGTGTGAAAAGTGGTTTCCCTAACAATGGAGACTTAATTTGGCATGGAGACTCTTTGGCCTTCCCACAAGGAGAAAAGGAGGAGGGCCATTGCAAGGTTGAATGCAATGTGGACTATAACACGTTGATTTCACGACTTTTCATTTTCCTACTCCCACCTTCCAAAATGGATGCTCCAATTTAACATGTATGTTTGTTTTAATGAACAACCAATGAGATGTGGTAGAGGGAAGTGTTAGTGGTGTCGATGAGTCAATCACCTATGGGTTGGCATCTATGGTAGGAGGGAGTGGTATCCTTCTTATTATGGGCAATTGTAGAGACAATTTGATCACTGCATGGACAAGACATGAGCACAGGAGTGCTAAAACATTTGCTCGACCTATCTCCAACAAATAGAATTTTGTATCCAATGACTCTCTTCAATTGCAAAGGTTCATGATAATTAATGATTAGTTTTGTATGCATGCATACCTATAGCTTGCCTGAACATAAACAAACAGTTATATCAGTAGCCATTAAAAAATGAATAAAGTTTTTGTCATCAATGTGTAAGATTTCTAATGTACATGTCTCACACATTAAATAGACTTGGATACACATGGCCAATATTGCATTTGTTAATGGAATTAATGAACAACACACAAGTATTAGAGGGGATGAATAGAGTAATTTTTGGCGCATTAAACCATAATGGAAATTCATTGCAACGTATCAATCTGCACAATTGTTAGAGGAATGAATAATCTTCTCACACTTGAAGTGTGCAACAAAAGTCTTTGTATGGGTAATAGTGTTGGGTTGTTATATTCTTTGCAGTGAAATTCGAGTCGAGGTGGACCGACTGGTAGTGAAAGTCGAAGGTCGAAGTGATCGATCGGATAAGTCGAAGTCAAAAGAGATCGACAAGAAGTCGAAAAGGTAAACCAACAAGAGGTCGACAGGTGGTCATGTGGAAACCGACTGAAAATCAAATGAAGGTCGATTTGTAATCCAAATTGATAGTCGACTGTAACATAATCCTGAGATTCGTGAGATTTGTAGTCAATGATCTGCATGGATCTGTGACCATTTTTCGGGCACCTTTCTTTAGAGTTTTTCCTATTGTAAAGCCTATAAATAAACTATGTTGTAATGTTGTAAAAGTTAATCGTGGAACCAATAATCTTTAGATTGATGTGATAAAGGTTATTGGTCATGTAGATGTAAGGCAGATTCGCTATAGGGTTGTTCTTGTGTAAAAAAAGAAGGTATGATGTTGATTGTGTCTTAGGTGTAGACCAAGGTTTGACATGTAACCTTTTACTTTGAATGAATAAGAGAACAAGAGAGCAAGACGCTCAAGGAATGTTGTTTTTCCCATTTGGGTTTCCAAGGTAAAGTCTCTGTGTACTGTGTGTTTTCTTTATCATCTATTTTTTTGCTTAAATCTGTCTTCCTCTCTTTTGTTAGGTTTAGTGTGGAATTCTATTTCCTAACAATTGGTATCAGAGCTTGTTTTAACAACCATGGATTTGAGTTAAACCCTAGGACCAGTAAGAGTCGTAAGTCAGAGATCTTTAAAGTTGTGCTTACAGAATTGAAAGTAGCTCGACAATAGAGATAAAAAAGTTCAATGACCATAATTTTGAGCTTTGAAAGCTTAAAATTGAACATATCCTTGTAGATCGAGAACAATGGGAAGTAGTTTGTCCAGGTACCATTCTAACATGTACGTCAAGGGAATAATGGGAGAAACTTGAGAGAAGGATAAGAAATACAATTCGACTTTGTCTTGCATATTCGATGCTACTGAATGTCTTAGGAGAAGACTCAACAAATAAACTATGGGACAAGTTGGGAATATTGTATCAGTCGAAATCCTTGGTAAATAAGTTGTTCCTTAGAAAGAAACTGTATCTTCTGAGGATGAGTGATGATAGTTCGATAACTAAACATTTAAATGCGTTTAATACCATAATAAGCCAGTGAGATGAAAATCCTTAGTTGTCAATTTAATCCATAAACGCACATTAACATCCAACCTGATTCAAAAATTATGATTGTTATAACTATTTTCAAATTAACACATGAGTCCCTTTACTTATCCAAAATATCGTTAATTGATAAATAACTTGCGGAAATAAAAATGCTAAAATTGAGAGAAATAGAAATAGAAAATAACAAGACACATTACACAAGTTGATAATGAAGTGGACCCATCTTGGGCTACATCTCTGGGTCCGCTTTCAAATGAGAGACCACTTTATTAATGATCAAAATGCTCAATAAAAAAATGACTCTTCAACTTATGTTTCTAACATGACCTTTTGATCTACTACAAACACTTAGTTGTGACTATCATAATCAGCTTCACCTCGAAAAACTGAAATTTTTGACTATAAACACTATATGTTTCTCAAAAATTCCCAATGGCACAAATACAACATCACAAAACTACAGCTCCATAATTTCTTGGCATGCAAAACAACACAAACTCGCTCTTAGTTATTGGCATGGATTAGCACCCTAGTGCAATGGTTGGGTGCTAGGTTAATATAGTAGAGGTCAAGGGGTCGAACCCCACCGACCCACGATATTCCGTCTTGGAGCTTTATACTAACTTAAATACATTGATTCCCGCGGGCTTCCACAACGTGCACCATGTGGCATGTTGGTTGGAGCATTGGGTTGTCGACTTGAAGTTCATGGGGTCAACCTCGATCGATGCACCTGCATATGGCATATTACATTTATTGTAACTTAAATAAATAATGTCTCATTGGCATATTCGAAAATCTACTTGCCTTAGTTGGTTAAGATTGTTGGTTTGATACTCGGAGGTCTCAGGTTCGATTTTGCCAAGCCCCAAATTTTTTTGATGCCCCTTAAGCCAACATTGGCCAATCGAAGGATGCCATGTGGCAGCCTTTGATTGGTCC
>CBVK0100243353.1:0-15562 GCA_900067695.1 Picea abies | reverse complement strand
AAACCCATCCACCTAAAGTGTCGTGATTGTTGTAGCTTGGTTTGTGATTGCAAATACTATATTGGTTGATGATTTGTGTGAACTATTGTTTCCTTCCCCATTAAGTAATCCTTCCACTTTTTAACACTTTTTACCATAGCATACAAATCCTTATGATACATTGGATAGTTAATTACTTCTTGAGTAAAATTTTCAAAATGGTAACAAACATGTTTACCTTGTTGCATCAAGATTGCTCCCATGACATGTCCACTTGCATCGATTTGTTTTTCAAATGGCCGTTGTAGATCCAACATAACCAAAAATAGTGCGACACTTATTTTCTCTTTCAATGTATCGAAGGCTTTTTGTTGCTTGCCTCCCCACTGAAAGACTTGTTTCACACTTTTTAATGCAAACAAAGGAGATGCAATGAAAGATAAATTAGTAATCAATTTCATCCACTACTGCACTTCCCCTAAGAATATCCTGAATTGTATGGTAGTGTTTGGCTTGGGCCAATTCACAATGACTTCCACCTTAGAGGGATCTATCTTCAACTGAAAATTCCCTACAATATAACCCAAGTAAACTAGGGAGGTTTTTCCAAACTCACATTTAGACATCTTTAGATACAACTTCTCCCTTTTCAAAAGTTCAAATACTTTCCCAACATGTATTACATGATCTTCCCATGTTCGACTAAAGAACAAAATATCATCTAATTAGAAAATGACAAAATAATCTATAAAAGGCATGAATACATTATTCATTACCCTCATAAATGTCGTAGGTGCATTACATAAATCGAATGGCATAACTAACCATTCAAATAATCCTTGTTTTGTCTTGAAAGTAGTTTTCCACATATCACTTTATGCAATTTTATTTTGATGGTAACCACTTCTCAATTCTAACTTAGTGAAATAGAGAACATTTTTCAACTGATCTAATAAATCATAAATTCTAGGAAGAGGATATCGGTTCTTTACTATGATCTTATTCAGTGCCAGAAAGTCAATACACATCCTCCAAGTACCATTTTTCTTTGGAACTAATACAATCAAAGATCCACATGGAGAGGAACTTGGTCTTATGATTCCCTTATCGAGCAACTCCTGAACTTGTTTCTTTATCTCTTCATTCTCTATCACCGATGATCTGTACATACCAATATTACGAAAAGGAGCATCCCACTGCAAATAAATTTCATGCTCAACCCCCCTATTGGGCGGAAGCCCCATAGGTTCCTAAAATAGCTCATCATGGTTAGAAATAATCTTTACCAATTCCTGATTATGACCTGGATCACAACCTGAAAAATCATCTGATACATATTTCTCTTTTTTCTTCACCATCATGAGAATGAAATATTTACTAGCACTTACAAGTCTCATCATTTCTCTAGTTCTCACTAATGAAACATTAGTTTTAATACGGTGAGATCTAACAATATATTCAATCCCGTCTTTAAAAAGGTGATACTTTTTCTCTTCACGATAGAATATGGATTTCCTGTCATATAAGTATGGACTACCCAAGACAATACCACAAATGTCAAGTGGCACTACATTCAATTCAACCCTATCAATGAACTTGAAAGTAATTGAAAATCTAATTCTACACCGTTTAGTTACTTGCAACTTATCATCCTCACATACCCAACCCAATGGATATGGTTGCACATGAGGTGTGGTCTTTAAACCCAACTTCTTAGCAATAGCTTCAGAAATTAAATTAATTTGAGATCCACTATCAAACAAAGTATGTATCTTTGTGTGCTTTGCTATGACTCTTATATGAAAAATCTCACTTTGTTTCTTTTGATTAAGAACACTTTCCAATTTAGAAGATTGAAATGAAGAAATAGAACTAGCAGTAGATATACCTTTACTTCCCATTGCTGTGATTTTAGTTTCATCTCTTGAATCTGATCTTGGATCTTGTTGAGATATTGAAATATTCTTTTGTTTCTCCTTGTCTTTGAACTTCTTTGGTAGCAACTCTAGATGCATCTTCCAACCCTTTGCCTCCTCATGTCCTTTCTTCTTGCAGTGAAAACATGTAGGATTCTCCTCAGATTTCTTCACTGTAGTTGACTTCTTACTCTTCCCCCTTCGACTGCTTCTCGAATTTGTGTGGATTCTTATCCGCAAACACATGATTTCCCTTCCTAGCTTCAATATGAGTAGATTGTACTAACACTTCGTCAATATTAGCAGGAATAAACATTAATATAGTATGTTGAAGATATGAATGCATGCTACCAATATATTTTAGAAGAGTTTCACGAGTATATAACAAAATTCCTAAAGACAATGCTTTCTTCTTAATTTCCTGTTTATATACTTGAACATTTTTCCCTTTTCCTTGTCTTAGATGTTTCCAATCAATTGTTGTTGTTTGCATATAAGCTAATGGATAAAATTGTTTTCTTAATGCAACAGTAAATTCATCCCAAGAAGAAATTATTTTACCCTATTGGATGAGATCAATTTGTCTTAATCTTCCACCATATCAAAGTTGTGTTGCCCAAACGAAGAGTAGCCAACTATATGTTTGCAGTTTCATCCATGACTTTTTGTACCCTGCAATATACTTCAATCTATTTGATCCAATTATCCAACTTCTCTGCATTCAATTCTCCATCACAAATCAACAAATCAAACTTTACATCTAACTTTAATAAAGGAAATCATGAGCAAGAGAATGAGAAGACTTATTCTTATGATAAGAATGTTCACTTTCATCAGAAGAAGAAGATGATGATGATGATGGGAACTAAGGAGGCTCTGGAGGTTCTTCACCTCCTCCTTCTCCTTAAGAGTTTACCGATGTTTCAACTCCTCCTTGAGCCCTATAGTGCATTTTTTCCACCAATGTCTTCATCTTGAGAAATTTCTTTTTCAAAGACTCAAACATCATTATAGGATATTCTCCTCCTTTGGATGCCATTCCTTGTTTTTGAAACTCTTTTTGAATTTTTGGGTTGAAGTCTTCAAGCATTCCTTCACCTCACTTGGATTTGGACCTTGTAAGCATTCACTTGCAAATACCTATCAAAACTTGGCTTTGATACCAACTTGATCCAAAAATCCTTAGATTTTAATTTAATCCATAAACACACACTACATCCAACTTGATTCGAAAATTATGATTGTTATGACTATTTACAAATTAACATGTGAATCCCCTTACTTTTCCAATTTCTAGTTAACTAATAAATAACTTACGGAAATAAAAATGTTGAAATTGAGAGAAATAGAAACAACAAATAACAAGACACATTACACAAGTTGATAATGGAGTTCAACCATCTTGGGCTACGTCTCCAGGTTTGCTTCTAAATGAGAGATCACTATATTAATGCTCAAAATGATTAATACAACAATGACTCTTTAACTTATGTTTCTAACATGACCTTTTGATATGCTGCACAAACTCAGTTGTGACTGTCATAATCAACTCCACCTTGGAAAACAAAAACTTTTGACTATAAACACTCTATATGTTTCTAAAAAATTCCCAATGGCACAAATACAACATCACAAAACTACAATTGCATAGTTTCTTGGCATGCGTAACAACATAAACTCACTCTGAGTTCTTGGCATAGATTAGCACCCTAATGCAATAGTCGAGTGTTAGGTTTATATAGTAGAATTCGGGGGGTCGAACCCCACTTGACCCATGATATTCCCTCTTGGAGCATTATACTAACTTAAATACATTGATTCCCATGGGCTTCCACAATGTGCACCATGTGGCATGTTGGATAGAATGTTGGGACGTTGGCCCAGAGGTTGCGGGGTCGACCCTGACTAATGTGCTCATATATAGCATATTCACTTTAATGTAACTTAAATATAGAATGTCATGTTGGCATATTCGACAATTTGGTTGGCTCAGTTGGTTAAGACTTTTGGTTTGATACCTGAAGGTCTCAAGTTCGATTCCACCGAACCCCAACAAATTTTTATTTCCCTTAAGACAACATTTTCCAGTCAAAGTATTCCACGTGGTAGCCTCTTATTGGTTCACATCACTTCCTTGTAGCCTACATAGTCACCTGCTTGTCAACATGGTATGTCAACACCGTACCTACCACGTTAGCACCGTACCTACCACATGTCATTTGTACTGCCATATGTCACCTTTCGTATTGCCATATGTCATCCTTCTGTACTTCCGCATGTCATTGTTCCAGTGATTCCACATGGCACCTCATTTATTCCTTTCTACCATTTTTTCCAAAACTTCAAAAGGCCATATCTTTCTCATACGACATCTGTTTGAGCTTGTTCAAATTGCGTTGGAAATATCTTGCCGAGCTCTACACAATGGAGTCATTTTCATCATCTTTTAAAACTATCAATTTTTTAACATTCTTGGATCCATCTACCTCAACCAATTATTATTTGTTAATATCAAAATCATTGAGGAGGAGAAATGTATTAGTCTATTATGTTTTTTGCCAAACTCTTGGGATAATGTAGTCCTGGCTATATGGAGTAAGTCAACCACATTAGTGCTATAATACATGGTTGCATCTCTACTTCCAGAAGAAATGAGAAGGAATAACATGGAAGGATCGACCAAAGATGCATTAATAATGAGGGGTTGACCGATTGACAGAGATAAGGGAAAACTCTCTGGTAGAAATTCTAAGTCGAAGGGTAGATATAAATCCCTGTTTCAGTTGACAAGAAGATGTTGGAAATGCAGTAAAATTATCCATTGTAAAAGGGACTGCAGGTCAAAGGCAATGGAAGTCAGTACATGATTCGATGAGAAGCAATAAACTAAGAGAAAGACTACTCTAGATAAGGGAGGTGATGTGTATCTGGTGTCAACCAGTACAAATTCAGATCAAGATGTTTGATTGATCAACTCAGGAGCATCCTATTATATGATACCACATAGAGAATGGTTCTTCAAATATGAACAATATGAAGGAGGAGATGTGTTCTTTGGGGACGAATCGATAACCAAAATTTTCGGACGAGGAAGACTCTGACTGATACTATAGGATGGGAGGAGTAGAACTCCCCCATGTGTGCTACATATTCTAGGTTTGTCCAGAAACCTAATATATATCAACAATATGAGTGATACAAGAGTGCACACTCTATTTCAGAAGGACACATGCAAGATGGTTAGAGGTGTGATGGTATTAATGAAAGGAGTTTGGATTGGAACCCTGTACAAGTTGTCAGGGAATGTCAACTCGAATGGATGCAACAACATCACTATTCTTGAAGTCGAATTGACTTCGACTCGACTCGACTCGTCTCGGGTTGAGTCGATTCAAACTGAATCGACAAGGCTTTGTCAAGTCGACCCAACCATGTTGTGGCATGAGAGGATGAGACACATTGGAGAAAAAGGACTTTGAGCTATTCATAAAAGAAAGTATGGTCTAAGGTTTTTCTGAATGTAATTTAGAATTCGATTTTTGTGAACACTGCATATATGGAAAACAAAATTGTGTTAGGTTCCCATCTAGAGCAATAAGGGAAAAGAGGATTCTAGAATTGGTTCATAGTATTGTGTTTGGCCCTCTAACAATTCCTTCACTTGGTGGATCCTTGTATTATGTCTCCTTCATAGATAATTTCTCCAGGAAGACATGGATATATTTATTGAGGAAGAATTCATAGGTTTTTGAGAAATTCAAAGAATTTAAATCTCTTGTAGAAAATCAGACATATAAGAAGATTAAGGTGTTGAGAATTGATAATAGTGGTGAATTAAGTGGAAATGCTTTTTAGAATTTCTGCAAGCAGTGTGGCATAGCATTCCAAAACAACACACCATATACCCCACAAAAAATTGGAGTTATTGATATAATGAATAGAACATTGGTGGACAAGGCAAGGTTCATTCTCAATGGTGTTGGGCTCACACAAGTATTTTGGGTAGAGGAAATCCATATTGCAATATATCTAGTGAATATGTCTCCTTCATTGGCACTAGTCGACACGACTCCCCATGAGGTATGGTTTGGTAAGAAGCCTTCACTTTCACATCTCAAATTATTTGGTTTTGATGGATTTGTTCATGTTCCCAAGGAAAAGAGGAGCAAGTTGGAAAATAAGGCATTTAAGTGTATTTTTATTGGAAACATAGAAGGAATGAAAGGATATAAGCTCTAGGATCTTGCATCAAGGAGAATAGTATACAATCGATATGCAGTATTCATAGAATTCAGAAGGAATTTCAAGTCTGGAGTGATGGTTAAAAAAAAATGATCCATAGAAGGTGTGGTTTGAACTGAGGAACAAAGAAGAACATGGTTCATATGAGTCGATTCAATTAGATGAATAGGTGGAACAACCTACCTCGGTTGTAAGAAGGTCCAAATGAGTAAGAAAAACATTCAAAAGTTATATTCCACTCGACTTCCATTCCAAATTTGTGTTAAATACCATTGGCAAGGAGCCCAAGTCGGTAAGGGAGGCAATTGAATTGGCAGAGGGTAGAATCTCGCATAAGAATGAGACATGGGATTTAGTTGAATTACCTAGTGGAATAAATATCGTCGGTAGCAAGTGGGTATTCAAGAAGAATATGAACGCAATAGGTCAAGTCGAGAAATTCTAAGCTCGACTGGTAGTGAAAGGATATTCCAAATTGAAAGGAGTTGGCTTCGGTGAAATTTTTTCCTCTATTGCAAAATTAAATTCCATTAGAGTACTAATGTATATGGCTACAACATGTGAAGACAACATTCCTACATGAGGACTTGGAAGAATAAATCTACATGAAACAACCTGAAGGATTTATAGTAAAGGGAAAGAAAGAGCTAGTGTGCAAACTAAAAACATCCCTTTATGGTCTAAAGCAATCACCAAGGATGTTACCAAAAGTTTGACACATACATCCGCAATTTGGGATTTGTGAGAAGAGAAAGATGATCACTGCATATATTAGAAGGTGGGTGTTGCATATATGTAGAATTGTGTCGATGACATGTTACTGATTGGAAACAACATGGATACAATAAAGGAGGTGGAGAAGCAACTATCCTCCAAGTTCGACATGAAGGATCTCAGTGCAACAAGATTCATTCTAGGAATGGAGACCAAGAGAGATCAGACAACTAGAAATATCTAGTTGAATATGAAGAATTATATTGAAATAGTTTTGAAACATTTAAACATGCAGGATTGCAAACCTGTAAAGGTGCCTATTCCCGTGGGAGAAAGGATAACTGTTGAACAATGTCCAAAGACATAGGAAGACATAGAGGATATGACATGTGTCCCCTATGCAAGTGATATTGGTATTCTAATGTATGCTATGGTATGCACTCAACCAAACATTTCCCATGTAGTGGGAGTGTTGAGAAGATACATGTCGACACCAGGAAAGGAGCTCTAGACAACTACCAAAAGAGTATTCAGGTATTTGTGTGGTATAAAAGACTATGCTATATGCTACCAAGGGAAACTTGGAGATGAAAATGAAGTAGATGTGCATGGATTTTTCAACACCGACTAGGTTGGAGATCTTGATTGATGAATTTCGACTAGTGGATATGTGTTCAAGATGTTCGATGGAGAAATCAACTGGATGAGTAAGCAGTAGACAGTCGTAGCCTTGTTAACAATAGAAGTTGAATACATGGCATACACCCATGGAAGAAAAGAAGCAATATGGTTGCAACGACTATGTTCAAGGATAAGGTTTGAGTAGAGATATATGAAGATAAGTTGCGACAGTCAAAGCACAATATTTCTGGAAAAGAACCCATCTTATCATTCCAAGACTAAGCATATTGATTTACAATACCATTTCCTAAGATACATGGTGGAAAGAAAAAATGACTTGCTGGAGAAAGTAGACACATTGGAAAACATAGCAGACTCTTTGACCAAGTCTGTGAGTGCTAAGAAGTTCTATTGGTGCAGAGAGAGAATGGGCATTGTTTCCCTAGGTCTATGAACAAAAGTTTAGGAAAATCCTGGTTCAACAAAGAAGACAACAAGTAGGAGAATGTTGGGTTGTTATATTCTTTGCAGTGAAAGTCGAGTCAAGGTGGATCGACCAACAATGAAAGTCAAAGGTCGAAGTGTTCAACCATGAAAGTTGAAGTTGAAGTGATCGACAACAAGTCGAAGAGGTCAACTAACAAGAGGTTGACATTCAGTCGTGTGGCAACCGACTGAAGAACAACTAAAGGTCGACTAGTATTTGATTGGTAATCCAACTTGGTAGTCGATTGTAATAGAATCCTGAGATTCACAGGATTTGTATCCAATTATTTGTGTGGATATGTAACCATTTTTGAGTTCCCTTCTTTAGGGGTTTTCCTACTATAAAGCCTATAAATAAAGTGTTTTGTAATGCTGTAAAAGCTAATCTTTAATCAAGAAACCATTAGAGGTTGTTGGTCACATAGATGTAAGATGAATTGGTTACAGGGTTGTTCTTGTAACAATAAGAAGGCATGATGTTGATTGTGTCTTATGTGTAGACCAAGGTTAGTCATGTAACCTTTTATTCTGAATAAATAAGACAATAAGAGATAAAGACGCTCAAGGAATGTTAGTTTTCACGTTTGGGTTTCCAGGGTAAAATCTATGTGTTATGTGTGATTGCTTTGTCATCTAGTATTTTTCTTAAATTTGTCTTCCTCTCTTCTATTAGGTTTAATGTGGAATTATATTTCCTAACATGGGTTTCTTCTCCTGGTGATCAATGTTTGTTCTAGTGATGAATTTGAAAGTCAATTACAGGGAAGCTCTGGGATCAACTACCTCGTGGTGTACATGTATTGTCTAATATGATTCTCTCCCAATTAATATAATATAGATCATATAGGGATAATGACTCTATAAAATATAATCATAACAATAAAGTACATAATTATGTAGGATATGGTTGGGATACTTATCCCAACTATATCTCTTTTGGGCCTTACTATATGGATTTTCTTACCAACCTTTTACATCACTGATGAAAATGGTTGCCACATGTTGGATAAGAAACACAACATAAGACATTTTCTTGTATGATGTTAACTTTAACTTTAAAAAGAAAAAGGCCAATAACTCCTTAGTCATAAGTTCTTTTACATCATTGATGAAAATGGTTGTCACATGTTGGATAAGCAACACAACATAATACATTTCCTCGTATGATGTTAACATCATATTTTATCTTTAAAAAGAAAAAGGTCAGTAACTCCTTAGTCATAAGTCAGATCACTAATGGAAAGCATCTTATTCCAAGGATACATCTAGTTTTAATAATGTTGGAGACATCAACTCTTGATTCAGCTAGGTTTTGGATTGATGGATTACTTTTCATTGCATATCACGCCTATCTTTTCTCAATGCAATTCTTATAATTTGCATTTTAACTCAATTCCACATATTGGCATGAGTTAAGATGGAACTACACTCATTTATTTTATTATTATGTTCCCTTTTAATGATTAAATTTATTTTTAAATTTTAATTTTTATGGATTTTTTCTTTTTCTTTTTTCTTTTTTATTATTATATTAAATTTTTATGTCATACTAGGTTGGATATCACATATAACTTATTTCAATGCAATTAATTATATATATATATATATATATATTCCCAGGAAAAAACAAAACATACTTTATATTCAAGTTGAAAAACAAAGTACAATCCGAAGGTGCATTCCACACAACCACAACAAAAATATTCCTAAGTAGGATTGTTAGAGAACCTTAACAAAAGCCCCTCTAGTGTGTACAAAAAAAAACATACACAACTTCCATCAAGTTCAACAAATTATAGAACTAGAACAATTCCAAGAGGGACATATTGTCACTTCAAATGAAATCATCTAAACAACCATGAGTCATGGATTCAACATAATCCTCATGTGAAATCATCTGATACAATCTAACAAGTAGTGACATACCTTCATTAGACAAAGAATCTACCATAACATTGCGTGCTCTGTATATATGATGATAATTCCTCTGCAAGAAAGATGCCGATATTTCTTTGGCCTGTTGTGCTAGAGCCACAATATTAATATTTTGAACCTAGGAATCATTCTTCATCCAATAAATCGCTGAGATGAGTCCCCCATCACCTATATTGAATGTAGATTCTTAAAGCTGGTGAATTTCAAGAGGTAGAGAAGGGATAGAAATGTTGTTGTATTGTTCGTCACGAGATCAATATTTTCTTTAAAAGAGAAGTAATAATGCATAAACCACAATATGTGCTCATTTCCCTGGCAAACCCTGTCAAAAAATGCTCACATGTAACTTTGGTAAAAACCAAAGGTGTCACTTGTCTAACAAAAGTAGGTTTTGAAATCGAGGAATATGAATCGAAGAGATTCACTACTATTAAAGCCACTACCTCAGGTAGAGTGAATCTCCCTTAAAAAATAACCAAATTATGAGAAACCCAAATACTCCATATCACTAATAAAGGAAGATCTCTAAAAGGATTTACATTACGACTTGCAAACCAAACTTTAAAGAAGAGATCCACACTTTACTTATCCCACGACCCTTGAAAATTAAATACTTTTTCCACCTCAGACTAGACTGCTATTGTAAATTTATAGTGAATAAAGAGATGTTGAATATCTTCATTATTTTCCTTACATAGAAAACGCATGCCCAACCCATGCATATTTCTTTTCTAAAGGAAATCCCAAGTCAGAACCTTTCAGTGAGCACCAACCACATCAAAAAAATGCTTTTAGGAGGGGAGTTAAGTTTCCATAAAGGATTCCACTACCATAGAGGGTTCAAAATTCGATCCTCAACAAGGGCTTGATATCCATACTTAGCACTATAGTATCCATTCGAAGAATTATACACCCACACCAATTCATACCTGTGATCATTAAGTCTAATGTGAGCATTGACCAAGACATAGATAAAACTTTCCCATCTTGGTTTCCATTCCTTAGGGAATCCTAATTGATTAGCATTTAACTATCCCTATCTCCAAATGGTAGTGGATCTTGGATCTACTATTTTGGAAAGAGTAGATTGTTCTTATTGTTGTAGAAACAAAATCATTTCTTCGAGAAGAAAAATATCAGCACTACAACCCATAATAGAATCGAAACCTATCCTTACAAAAGTACCCATTCCAACCTTCCAAGCTAGGATTATACCAATAATTGGAAAAGAGAGTGAGAGATATTTCCACTAATTAGACACCCCCTGAATATTCTTGATTTCCTTTCTTACCAACTCAATAATAGAATCAAGAACAACATATTTTTCAGGTAGAATTTCCTTCCAAATACTAGGCTTGGTAATGGAATTCTAAATTGATCTAGCTGCAAGAGATTTTCCAAAAAAGTGTACATCCTTTAGACCCCACGCTACCCACTTTTTTGGAACTGAAATACTTTTCCAATTGGCCAAATGCAGACCCATGTACTACCCACTTCCTCTCCAGAGATAGTTGAAACATAATTTCCATATCTTCTCTAAGATCCTGTTTGGAATGTGTGACAACTAGTGCCAATATATCATAATAGCTTCCAAAACCAACTTAAACAATATTATCTCGCCTTCTCTAGAAAACCACCCGTTACACCAAAAGTGAATCCTCTTTTCAACCCGTCCAACCAATCATTGCCATTCCAATATCTTGTATGTTTTTAGTTGGATAAAAAAACCAAGATACTTGATACCATCTTCTAGATTCCCCCTAACATCAAGAATTAAATCATCCATATGAGCTAGAAGTTGATCCTCTAGATTAGTGTTTGCATAAGCTATTGAATTCTGTTTATTCACCTCTATATCGGTCCCCAAACAATATAGATTTAAAATATCCATCACTTTTCAAATTTTCCATTCACTTCCAAAACAAAACAGTAAAATATAATCTACAAATAATATATGAGTTAGAGATACCCATATACCAACCTAAACACCTTTCAACACCCTTCTATCCTTTTCATCCAAAATCCATCTTCTCAAACCCTTTGCTACCAGAAAAAATAAGTATGGGGATAAAGGACATCCCTGGCACAAGCTTGCGAAGGATTGAAAAGGGTAGAAGCTGATCGATTAATTAAAATAACCATATATAGAGAAGTAACACATCCCATAATCCACTTGAACATTCTAATAGAGAACCCTATCCAAAGCATCATTATGTGCAAGAATTTCCTTGAAACCATATCATAAGGTTTTGATAAATCAAGCTTAATAACCAAGGAGGGAGATGAGTGAATCTTGACACTATGTAAAGCTTCATGGGAAGCATCAATGACCTCATGAATATTCCTTCTTGCTATAAAACTAAATTGTTCTGCAAAAATAGCCCATGAAATAATAGGATTGATTCTCATTGAAATCACCTTTGATCAAATGATCTTATATACCATATTACAAAAATAAATCAGCATGAAATAATTGTAAGTTTTAGGATGGTCTACTTTCAAAATTAAAGAAATAAAAGTAGAATTGATGTTCCCCATCACTCTTCCCTCCAAACGAACTTATTCGACCATCCTCAACAGGTCCTAACCCAAAAAATAAAAAGAGGCAATGGAAATATTGGTGGTCCAACCATCTAGACCAGGGCTCCGATCATTTTGAAAAGTGTGCATGATTGAAGTCAATTCATCCTTTGTGACCTCTCTATAGACCTCTTCATTCTCATTTTCCTCCACCACTCTAGGATACTTGTTGATCAAACTCATTATCTCCCCAAGTGGACAACGCTCAGTCTCTTTGTAAATATTACCAAAATGGTTGATACTCAAATCCATCAATTCCTTAAAAGATCTGGCTTCCCTACCATCCTCATTGTGAAGCTCCCATATTGTGTTTTTTGGATATTTTATAGCTAGAAAACAATGGAAATACTTTGTATTTTGGTCCCCACATGCATTCCAAGTAGCACGAATTTTGATTCTCCACTCTTGCTCTTCTTCAAGCAACAATTTTGTTTTTTTAGTCTCTAGTTTCTTCAATTCTTGCAAACTAGCCTCATCCATAAGACAACCATCATTCCTTTGAAGAATCCCTTCCAATTTATACTCATGCTCTTTCAAAAAATTCCTCCCTCATCCTATTTTTTGTAGCTAAACACTCCATCACCAACTCTTTAATAGTATTTAAGGCTCAGACAAACTGGATACATGTCGATTCTACTAAGAGAGAGTCAAAATGCTTCCAATGACTTGTGACTATTTTTTTAAAACCTTCATCCTCTAGCCAAGAAGAGTTAAAATTAAAAGGAGACTTTGGCTTGTCCTCACTATCACCCAGTTCTAGAATAATCGGAAAATGATCCGAGAATCTAATTGGGCTCACCCATGATCTGAACCTTTCAATCAAACTGCATAAATCCTCATACGATAAGAATCTATCCAATATTTTGGAGACAACCGCTACCCCTGCATGATTGTTTACCCATGTTGGTATTATATCCACCAGAGAAATATCCACAAGCCCAACCTTCTCCAAAGAGGCTGTAAATAAGGCATTTAAAGGATCAAAATAATATATATATATATATATATATATATATATATATATATATATAGCAAGAGTTAAAAGAATAAAAAAGGAAGAAAAAAGTGGAAAAATGACAAAAAGCCAAAAAAAAGTAGGTA
The DNA here is from genome assembly GCA_900067695.1 of Picea abies. Lineage (NCBI taxonomy): Eukaryota > Viridiplantae > Streptophyta > Pinopsida > Pinales > Pinaceae > Picea > Picea abies. Next base: position 1,988 of record CBVK0100243353.1, on the reverse strand, counting down.
GATGGATCAATGATCAATAGAAAGTTGGAAGATACAGCACGCAACAACCAACAAATTGTTTCGACAAAATTCAAGATAATGCACATAGGAAAAGTGAACACAGTGCGACGAGATGGAAAATGATCAAAAAAGTGAAAAACTGGTGAATGGAAAAAAGAGGGTGCGTCAAAGGATTTATTACAGAGTCTATAAAAAGGGAAAATCATGGAAAAGGAAAAACACTTGTGATTTTTGAGAAAAGGAGCAAATAGATTGTGATCGTGGGAAAATATTGTGAATAATCTAGCCAAGTTGCACAATTTTTTTCCAAAATTAGAAAAATGTCACCACCAAAAGTCGGAGCACCAAGCCAGTATATGCGAAGGATCGGAAGCAATAACAGATCAATGGAGGAGACGGACAAGGTGGTTGATGTGGACGATATTCCAATAATAGAAAGTGAATCATTCAGTCTGACGTGGGTCAAGGAACAAAACCCATAAGAAGAAGCAACAAGCCACACAGAGGAATGGAGAAATCCTAATACATCAACAAAACCTAGTGCAAAAAACCCAGGGCCAACGCATGCAGAGAGCGAAAAAGATCAAGAAGAAAATGATAAGAAAAAATAAGACAAACCTAGAGCAGAGGAGGCCTAGGAGGTCGAAGATGACAATGACATAGATGAGGAAATACAGGAGGAAGGAACCCCAAAAGAAACAATTGTAGGACCATAAAAGAAAAGGGAAGTAGTGGCGACATTGTGCACACAAACACAGATTTTTTTGTCAGTTCCCCACATTCCAGATTCAATCGTAGTTGTAGAAGATATGATGGGATGTGTTCCCAAGTTGAAGTACGCTGACCACAATGTGAGAGAAGTAGAAAAATTCTGAGATCTTGTGCAAGATATTTACATGGAAAAATGTGGGTAAACCTCAAAAGGAATCCCGATAATGGATCCTAAACAATGGATAGCCAGAACTTACAACTTTGGCATTATGAATTTACTGGAAATTCCTCACTTTAGAAAGGGGAAGGATGTTCATGCATGTGTAAAACAAATTTTGGTGTGTGTACATGGAGGATTTTTGTGGATGGACATACTTGTCCTGATCGATTTAAACTTAATTGATAAGCTTACATGACTGCCAATAGATGGGGTAAAGCTTGAGCAATATCTTGATGAAAAAAAAAAGGAGAAGGATATTGCATAGGAAGTGACGTCACAATTTGGAACAAACAGAGGCAACATATGTATGATAATTAAGAATATCAATGACCCCACTACCAAATTTGCGACAAAGTTGATGGCCTATAAGCTACTTAGAAAGTGTTGCAAAGAAGAGGTGCCTGCAGGGTTGGTCGTAGCAATCATGCAGTGCACAAAAGGTACAGTTCTTAGTTGGGCGTCATATTTTCTCAACCTATTCCTAGAATACTGTAGAGATGCACAGGATGCTAGAACAAAATTCCACTATTCATGGCTGTTGATTTTGATCGCTTTAGATGCATGGGAAAAACCAAAGTATTATGTTTTTTGTGAAAGAAGAGGAAAGTGTGGCACAACAAGATATGAAACCCTATGAAAAAACACATACCCCAAGTAGAGAAAATCCAACTCAAGCCTTTTTGGCATGTACATTCAAGAGATGCAAGAGAAAATTGCAGATACATGGAGAATTTCACCCTAAATGGTGAAGGAACATGAGATGATAGCCAATTTTAAGGCATGTAGGCATAACATATGGATACAACCCATAAGAGACCCTAAGAAGACATGGATAAAGATGCAGTATTGCATAACAAAAAAAGAAGTCCAATGGGTGCTAGTAGAATGGCCATATCAATAGAAGGTGCGAGTAACAGTCAAGAAAGGAGCAAAGGGAAAAGAACATGCAAAAGATGACACATCACATAAGTGTTGGATTACTGCGAGGGGGGGTGAATCATTAATAATGTAATTATAATCCTTTTTCTTCAAATAATCCAAGTGTTATATCAATGTA
>CBVK0100243350.1:0-12417 GCA_900067695.1 Picea abies | reverse complement strand
GGATATCCATATGATATCCTGGAGCTAGGTAGTTGTCCTAGTTGGTAGAGAGGATAGTAGGTTTGGGCAGTGTTGGTCAGTGCATCAGCCAGCAGGAAGGCAACAACAAGGCAGCAAGGCGAATTATCATCAGACCCAGGTAATTTAAATTGTGTATTTGTTTTATTTTGCTATAAAATTTTATTATTTGTTGATAAATTTATATGCGAATGTGGTCAATTAAAGGAATATTTGAATTTTACTGTTTTGGCTCAATTAAAAGAAATTAGTGAATTTTCTGAAATCAATACTGTTACAATTTATGTAATTATTTGACGTAAAATCTATTCGGCCCCTACAATTCAATAACTCTTCTTCTTCTCCACTGTAGAACCCTTCATCTTGTGCTAGTGGCTCATGTCTCTACTCAAACAGGTTCACCAGAGGAACTTCTCTAAAGGTTCTCCCACTGCGAGTATGTCCAACCTCTGTGTCGTTGTCATTTTCTGAGTTCTTGAACATTATCTTTTCAATTTGACCGATTACTGTATCTTCAAGATGTTCTTCTCATGCAATAGCATCTTGATTTTCAACTTCAAAAAATGTAAAACTTTTCCTCTAGGTCCCTTAAAGAAATATCTCTCTGCTTGGCTATATGACTCTATTCTGTCAATAGAAAACTTGGTAATGTACCCTCCAATGGTGCTATCAAACCTGTGATCTACTACTCTTGACATGACATTATCAACTCTCTTGACCTTCTTGATCATCGCTGACATCCAAACCACAGGTGGTCTAGATATGATCTTGAACTGGGTATCTGCTAATCTGGCTAACCATTTGTATAACTCTTTAGGAATTCCTCCAAAGAAAATTTTGTGTATGTCGGTAAAGATGTACCTTCCTAGCCAGTCTTCTGTACTAAGATTAGGGTTCTTGTTATGGGCTTCAACGAAGTCCTTTTCTTGTTCTTCTATCCACCTCTAAATTTTTATATTCGATGGAAACCACCTTGACATTCCCTCAAGAAGATCCTGGTCTCAGCAATAGAACCATTTGTTGGCATAGGGGAAGAACCAGGGTTCAACTCTAACAACTCACCAACAAGCCCTAACTACTATCCCTTTCAACAACACCTATGAAGAAGATATAGTCTCACCCGAAGTAGCAATAGGGGTTTGTAGGACACATGTGTCTACAGCCAAAGGAAATGCAAAGTGGATCCAGGGAAACAACACATAGCAATATAGTTATCCTTTATCTCACTTAAGCCTACCTTGCAAGTTATATCTTAGATCTAACACATTAATGCAATAACAATATAATAGAAATCAAAGAACATAGCATCAATCACAGAGAACAACAAGATATACGTGGTTCACCCTCTCCCTAGGGATATGTCCACATAACTGTGTTTCTTGATTTATTATGTGAAAACATACAGTTCTATCTATGCTCTTAGCTTGTAGATCTCTCTCTTTCTCCTTCTCTCCCCTCCCTGTGCATCCAGTTGCAGGGTTGATATTCGCACCCAGCTAAAGATCTTACAATACAGACTATCTACTACAACCTGTTTCTCTCTCTTTCTCTCTCACGACAATCAACGACCATTAGCCACAATATTATGAATCAGCTATTGACCCATACAATCATACTCTCCACGAACACACGGTAACTGTCGTTCAACTGACATACTACTAACTGGGAATCCAGGAGAACCTCCAAAGAGAGAATACCATGTGAAATGGCATCGCGTAAAAGTTATATAACGACACTATAATCGGCCACACTATTCGTGGATGGCCCTATGCATACGCTACCTGAAGACACCAGTAGAACCTCGGGTAAGTAAACCACCCAAATGGTGGAAGCCAAGTTCTGTGTATGATGATTGGTTCTGTCTATGAATACTAATTAGACCGAAGACTCCTTTGACATCTGCTAACTAGGTGAAAACTCGATAAGCAAGCTGAAGATGAAAAGAAAGGGAAAAGATATATACACTAAATTACATTAGTATACAAAGAGTTACGCCCAAGATTGTGGCTCAAGCGTAATATCTTTTAAGGTAGAGCCCATTCATGGGCTCGACCAACATGTTCCCTTCATAATATTATAACTCATAGGCTCCTTTTTCTAAGACACATCGCATGATATAGGGACCATGCCACATGAGTTTGAACTTCCCTTCCCCCAGCAGTTCTTTTGCATGATCATATAAAAGGACCAATTCACCCTCAGTGTATAACCGAGGATAGACAGACTTATCGTATTGGACCTGGACACGTCTTTTATTCACCTAGATAGTCATAGAGGCATCTTGACGCTGCTCGTCAAGACTCTCTAGGTGTATGCAGTATCGCTCGAGATCGAAAGTGTCAGGGAGGAGCGCGGCTGCCAATCTAAGAGAAGGGATTTCACATTCAATAGGTAATATCGACTCCATGCCATTTACTAAATGGAAAGGAGAAAAACTAGTGGTAGTCTTGAACAAGGTTCAATATGCCCAGAGTTTGGGATATAACATAATGTGCCAATCAAATTTACTCTGGCTGACAATTTTCTGCAAAATGGTCTTGAGAGACTTGTTGACAACCTATACCTGTCCATTTTCCTGGGGGTAGTAAGGGGAAGAATGACCATTCTTAAACCTCAGTTTGGATGCTATCTCTTCCATCATTTCATTCTGAAAGTGACTACCATGATTAGTGACAATCTCACTCGGGATACCAAATATGGCGATAATTTGATTGAATACGAAGAAGGCAACAGTCTTCCCATCGTATTTAATTGTAGGAATGTCTTTGAACCAATTAATAAACTAGTCTATGACCACGATAATGTGTTGATTCCCCCCAGCTGAAGTTGGGTTGCGATCCTCGAAGTCTACTTGCCCACTCAGTGAAGGGACCGATGGTAATGATTGGGTGAAGAGGGGCTAGATGTGAGTGCATTTTTCGAGTGAACAACTAGCAAGGGTGACACTTCTTAACTGCTTCAACGCAATATTTAAATATATATGGCTAGAAATAACTGGCTCACAAAATTTTATAGGTTGTCACAAGCCCATATAAATGACCGCCACAAGCCCCAGTTTGGAAATCGTTTAGAACTGAATCGACTTCTTCATGAGTTAAACAATGATGCATAATATTATCTATTCCTCGACGATACAAATTGTAGCAGACGATAATATAATTATTATCTTGGTATTGTACACGTCATCGGTCATCTCGCCAGAGATGTTGAGGGAACTTCAAAGTTTGAAGATAGAGAAAAATGTCTCCATACCAGGGGTCGAACGATGAGACAAGGAAAATGTGTTCATCTACAAATGAATCAACATGGATAACATCCTCAGCCAATCGTGGGAATTCAAATATTAACTCCGTAAAGACTAGTGATTTCTTAGATTTCGTAGAAGTGAAATCGAGATCAAATTATTGGAAAATGTCAATCCATTTATTGTATTTTCCCCCTATGATATGCCTGGTAAGGGCGTATTGAAATGGATTGACATCGGCAACCATAATAGTCTTGCAAAGAAATATATAATGGCGTAAACGTTGCACTGCGTGAACGACAACCAATGCTATCTTTTCAACGTGAGAATAATTGAGCTCAGGGGTGACTAAGTTTTGACTAAGATAGTAGATGACGTGATCATGGAGCTCATCATATTCCTGAACCAAAACCATAGCAATCGTCTCTTTGAATGCGACGACATAAAGCAAGTAATCCCTACTATAGTTAGAAGACTTCAACATAGGCATCAATACCAAGGCTTTCTTTAGAGCATCGAAGGATTCTTGGGCTTGCTCATCCCAGATAAAAGGGGTATCCTTCTTCAAAAGACACATGAAACCCTTAGTAATATTGGCATATTTTAATATAAACCAATGTAAAAAGTTATATTTCCCTTGTAAACCCTGAAGTTGTCGAATAGTGCACAGGGGAGGCAACCGAAGTATTGCCTCAACCTTTAACGGATCTACAATGATCTCGGTCTCGGAAACTAAAAATCCCATAAGACAACCATACCTAATGAAAATGATTCATTTACGAGGGTTCAACTAGATTCTATAATGATGAGTTTGAAAACTGCAAAGTAAAATTCAACATACCATAGGAAAAAGGACTAGAGGCCATAGGGATGGACTGAACATATTAGTTCGGTGAGTGACCAAGAGACCAAAATGGGTTCATGGAAATAGGTTGAGCATTCACTATAGGACAAGCAGCAGTGATGATAGGTTCCTTTGGCACTACAACCATTGTGGTTGCAGGAGTCGAAGGGGTGTCATTAACTATAGTACGTGTGGGAGTCGAAGGGCTCCCACTATTTTGATGACTCAATTCAGTACCCATCCTTGTAGAATCACGAGTATGAAAAGTGGAGGTGTGTGTACCACATCTAATAACTCTATGTCTTTTAGAAGGAAAAGACTCAAAATACAGTGGTAGTTGTAAGAAGCGGTGGGACCGGCAGGGAAGCTAGTCTGACTCCACAATGACTTAAGACTCAAGATACAAAAATAAATCCTAAGGCCAACTAGTAATCAAAGAGAACACCAAAAATAATGAAACAATCAATATGCACACAAATGGGATAAAGTGGTTGAAAGTGGCCTCCATCCCTAAAGTAGTTATGCCTCACCCAAGAGGGGCCTCAGACTCCCTAGTAAAGATCGGAGGTAACAGAATCAGTTATAAGGGCCCTTGTGGGCTTGACAACTAGTCGGTCATATCCCCCCGAAGAGGTAGTCCTCCATAAATGTTGTGTGATTTTCGACCCTTATATGACCCTATGTGGCACCTAAGTCAAGAAACTAGGCAACCATTGTATAACTGATGCACAGGCGAGCAGTCATAAGTTAGGTCCACCATATGGGTAGGGTAGTGTTGGCCCTTGACCAAGTTTTGAGGAAATATTGGTCGAGTTTGAACACTTTTGGGACTTCAACAGATTGGTCGAAGATGGAGCGCCCATGTAGAGATGAGATCGCAGAATCTCACTCATTTTTTGGGCTTGTGGACCCAATAAAGGGTTTACTAGGGTTTATGTAACGAGTTATGGGATGTCGACCCATGGGTTTACCCATGTTTAGTCCTTTTTGTAAAAGTATATATAGGAAGGAATGTAATGTAGAAGAAAGGTGTTTGCACAGGGGCAAACCCAGGGTTCAAGTCCAATAGTGCACCAACAAACCCTAACTGCTGGCCCTTTCAACAACACCTCCGAAGTAGATGTAGTCTCACCCAAAGTAGAAATAGGGGGTTGCAGGACACAGGTGTCTACAACTAGACGAAACAAAAATTGGATTCAGGGAAACAACACATAGCAATCTAGTTATCCTTTATCTCACTTAAGCCTACCTCACAACTTATATATTAGATCTAACACATTAATGCAATAAAAATATAACAGAAAGAAAAGAACACAACATCAACCATAGAGAACAACAAGATATACGTTGTTCAACCGCTCCCTAGGGCTACGTCCATAGAATTGTGTTTCTTGATTTATTATGTGAAAACATATAGTTCTATATGTTCTCTTAGCTTGCAGATCTCTCTCTTTCTCTTTCTTTCCCATCCCTGCACACCTAGTTGCAGGGTTTATCTTCGCACCCAACTAAACATCTTACAATACAGACTCTCTACCACAACTTGTTTCTCTCACTTTCTCTCTCACGACAATCAACGACCATTAGCCACAATATTATGAATCAGTTATTGACCCATACAATCATACTCTCCATGAACAACCTAGAATGAGCCCTCCCAGGTCTTATAGACCTTTATTTATACATTACATGGCAAACGTCTAGGTTTCAAAACCCTAGATCCAAAACCCTAGGTCCAAAAACCCTAGGTCAAAACCCTAGGTCAACTTGACCCATGCTTTAAGGGCTTTTCCAGTCTGTCTTTCCTTCTTTTCTGTGAGGTGCTCCGAAGAATCCGTCAGTGGATTTTTCTTCTTGCTGAGTTTTCCATGATCCATATTCTTTACTGATCTGTCTTCCTTGGTCTTATTTTCCAATGGCTAGCTTTTCCTTCCTTTGCTCCTTCTTTTCCTCTTTTTTGAACACGTCAACCCGTTCTCAGTCAATGTGCTTTCTAGGCAGTTTGTACTTCACCTTTCTTCCTTAATATTTGTTTTCTTCCATAACCAAGGGCCAACAGGCCCCCAACACTCACATTGACTTGTCCTGAGTCACTGCAAGACTGAACCTTCTGTTTCACTTCGACTTCAGACTACGTAGAGCAGCTTGTGCTTTCTACTCGGTCCCTCCCTTCTTTGTGCAGACTGTCTTTTCTATGTCTAGTACCTAGTTTCAACTGCACCTGGTAGCTATAACCTTCTTCCTTTTCTTATATTGAGAGTTGCAAGGCAACTGGTTTTCATAATACAATTTTAACTGGCTCCCATTTACCAAACCTTCCTTCCATTCTCCATTCAGATTCTTGAACTACGCAGCTCCTCCTTCTGTAACGTAAGAAACTTTAAATGGTCCTAGCCAATGTGTCTTGAACTTCCCTTAGTGCTTCATGAAGTTGTTGTCATATACCAATACCATATCTCCTTACTTAAATTATTTATTCTTGATATGTATGTCACGGTAAGCCTTTTCTCTTTCTTTCTGTACCTGTTGATGAAATCCTGAAATAAGCATGTCTTCCTCTAGTTCTACCAACTATGCAAGCATGTCTTATACAATGCATGTGTCATCCATACCTATAAATGCTACAATTCTTAAGCTAGGAACTAAATACTCCATAGGTACCACTGCCTCCAATCCATATACCAACTTAAATGGGGTCTGTGTTATTAATCTTTTGCAAGTAGTTCTGTAGGCCCATAATACTGCTAGAATTCTTAAATCCCAATCATCTCTGTTCACATTGTAAATCTTTGTTAGCATTGTCTCCAAGATCTTATTGAAAGATTCAACTGTACCATTCTCTCGGGGGTGGTATGGAGTACTCTTCTGGTGATGTACTTCAAATTCCTAAGTCAAGGCTTCAATAGTTTTATTAATAAAATGAGTACCTTGATCGCTCATAAGGATATTTGGGCATCCAAATCTTGTTATGATATCCTTAAAAATGAAATGTGCAGCTGTGGCTGCACTACAATCCTTAATTCCAATTGCTTCTTCCCATCTTGTCAAATATTATGTTGCAGTGATGATGTATCAAGCTCCTGTGTGCTTTCCTGGTGGGTTGATGGGTCCCACAAAATCAATGGCCCATTTCTTGAATACTTGTAATGTTAATTGTGTGCTAAAGGTATCTCATCTCTTCTGGAAGGTTTCCCAACTCTTTGGCATACATCGCAGGCTCTGTTGTAGTCCTTAGCATCTTTGTGTGAAGTGGGCCACCAGAGGCCAGCTCTGAGAACCTCTTGTGTTGTTTATTTCCCTGCATAGTGTCCTCCTGCAATGTCTTCATGTTCTTCTACTAGAATTAGTGGTCTTTCTGCCTCCATAACACACCTCCTTAAGATCTCATCGGGTCCCATCTTATATAGTTGTCCAACTATAAGTGAAAAACCTGCAACACAAACTACTAGTTGTTTCTTTTGAATGACTATGTATGTGCGAGGTGCCATTCCTGTGGAGAGGAACTGAAATCTCTCGGCGAAGTGATCATTGAATTTCCTGATGTCTAGCAACTGTGCATCTGGAAGTGTATCCTCCAGACATATCCCTGGAATAGCAGTAGCCATCTGCATATTCTCGCCCCCAACACTGGCTTGTTGACTAATTATTTCAATGCAAAGTGATCAATAAACATCTTAAAGTTTCTTCCCAATAAGTAGTGTCGAAACTTCTGTAGTGCATACATCATAGCTAAACCTTCTCTTTCGGTGGTAGTATAATTTATCTCAGCTATAGAAAGATTCTTGCTAGAAAAGGATAGTGGGTGGTCAATATATCCTGCTCCGAGTTGTGTTAATACTTCAAATCTGGAAAAACCAAGATAGCCGCAGTGACCATTTTTTTCTTTAGTGTGTCGAAGATCTGTTGGCATTCCTTTGACCATTGAAACTTAAAATCTTTCTTTAAAATATTTTCCATCAGTGTTGTTAGATATGCATAGCCCTTAATTAAATTTATGTTGTATCCAGTGTGCCCCAATGCAGTGCGCATTTGTCTGACCGAAGTAGGGGGATGTAGATCGACAATGATGGCAATCTTGGAAGGGTCTACCAAAAATCCCCGCTTACACACAATATGCCCTAGCAACACTCCAAAGGGTGAAAAGAAAATACATTTTTTTTTAAATTCGGCAATCTGACATTGCCTGCATTTATCTCACATCAATATTAAACATTCAATATGGTCTTTCAATAAGCTAAAAACTGTCCAATCATCAAAATAGGCTTCCAAAAAATTATTCAAAAATTCCTTGAATGCTTCGACCACCACCCTGGAAAATATGGCTGGTGAATTCTTCAAACCAAAGGGCATCACTGTGTACTGAAAGGAACCCCATTCTATCAAAAATGTGGTCTTATGTCTATCTTCCTTAGCAATCTGGATCTGATGATAACCTGAAAATCCATCTGTGAATGAGTAGACCTCTTGTCCTCCTACATTATCTAACACTTCTTCAGCAAATGGTGTAGGGAAGGGGTCATGTAGACATGCATCATTCAGTCTCCTTAGATCTACAAAAATTCTAATTTATCTTGTCTTCTTATCCTGGACCACCTGATCTATTGTAAAGCATGATCTACTATGGGGTATTGAATTTCAAATAAAAATGTAGCTATAAAGTTCTGGTTCATACCGTACCAATCTAAAGTGGTGAGGCGCAGTTCTTCTTGAAGATACCAATTGATAGGTGTTGTGTCCAAAGTGTTAATGAATTTATGCACCCACTGTTCTTTATGAATTTTTCCCCAGGCCTCCTCACAACTTCGCACATGTTCCTTCGGATAGCTCTGACCCGTGTATCAAAATTTTCACCCTTCAACTTGGTCTGAAAAAGAGTATTGTCATCAAAGTGAAACATTGCATCCACTTTGTGATGTTCTTCTTGTGTTTTCCTCACCATCTTGTTGTTATTTATTTCAAGGCTTCATCCAGTGACAACAGCCTCTGTTGCACTGGTACAATTTCTTCAAATTCCAATAAGAATGTTTCTAAATGATTTAAACTATCGAAAGTGGGTAGGTTACTTACTTTTGTGCCAATCCAACAAACTTCTCGGGTCAATCTGGCACATCTCCACATAGATATTTCATACATATTGTTCTGCTAGTTCTCTAGTGCTTCTTCTTAATCTGACGAGCATGCGCTTTCACTTCACCAACTTAAATTTCCATCTATCGTAGGATTAATGTAATCATGTTGTCTTGCTATCAATTTATATATATTCTCTAGTTCATAAGCATGGTCTTCTTCTCTGATTGGTTCTGTGTATCTACGACCTTCAAATATCATTCTTCTTTTCTTTAAGTTAACAACAGTAGAATTGTTGAAAGCCTAATCAATTGCTAACAATGCAAGATAAGGAATGCTATCATCAACTATCTCAATTACTTCGAAGTCTACAAGTGTCCTTACCCCGTCGATGTCCACAGGGACATGCTCCATCCTCCATTCTCCTTGTCATGGACCTCTGATTTTCATTTGATGCACCAGATGTCTTCTCTTTTATATTTTCCATTTTCTTTCTTCATATCTTTGACCTGCAGAGATAAGCTAGTTATTTGACTCAAACTTTGACTCATACCTGAGTTGGATTCTCCCATAGGGGTTGATTATAGTTTCATGGCGATCTCCAACGCCTCAGCCTATGAAGCAACCTTCTATTGCATCAGAGGAACTCTGATGTGTGGTAAGAGGGCAGCAATGAACCATTCCTTATTCTTCTTGTTTGGAATCTGAAAACTCAAACGGCCTGTCAAGGTTTTAAAACTCTAATCAAACTCCCAAATAGGTTCAACTACTCTCTTCTTGATTTCTTTCAGTTCTGTAATGAATTGCGAATCCGACTTAGGTTTCTTGAATTCTGCACTCAAAGCAGTATTGTTATCACTCAATGGTTTAGGCTATAGAGTCCCCTAAATGAACTTCATGTACCAACTCAGTGCATGGTCTCTCAAGGTAGTACTAAATTGAGCTCTCTTAACAGCTTCATCATTGACTTTCTTAATACTCCATATAGCTTCACATAAGAACTAGTGTTGATCAAGATCTTTAGATCCATCTCCTCTAAAGATAGGTAACCTCATTTCATCTGCCATATATCTTCCTAGGTGTCTTGACTGAGTATGTATTGAATTGTTGGTAAAAGTGCTCTGAGTTCTCTAATAAATCTAGCTACTCTGGTTACTTAGTGCTGCTAAAATAACAGGAGGAGTAATAGTACTTACTTCGAGGGTAGGCACAGTCCCTGAAGTTTTTGATTCTTCTCGAGTAGGCAATGTTCCTCGCTCAATAACTCTTCTTCTTCTCCACTATAGAACCCTTCATCCTGTGCCAGTGGCTCATGTCTCTACCCAAATAGGTTCACCAAAGGAACTTCTCTAAAGGTTCTCCCACTGCGAGTATGTCCAACCTCTGTGTCATTGTCATTTTCTGAGTTCTTGAACATTATAATTTCAATCTGACCAATTACTGTATCTTCAAGATGTTCTTCTCATGCAATAGCATCATGATTTTCAACCTCAAAAAATGTAAAACTTTTCCTCTAGGTCCCTTAAAGAAATATCTCTCTGCTTGGCTATATGACTCTATTCTGTCAATAGAAAACTCATTAATGTACCCTCCAATGGTGCTATCAAACCTGTGATCTACTGCTCTTGACATGACATTATCAACTCTCTTGACCTTCTTGATCATCGCCGACATCCAAACCACAGGTGGTCTAGATCTGATCTCGAACTGGGTATCTACTAATCTGGCTAACCATTTGTATAACTCTTTATGAATTCCTCCAAAGAAAATTTTGTGTATGTCAGTAAAGATGTACCTTCCCAACCAGTCTTCTGTACTAAGATTAGGGTTCTTGTTCTGGGCTTCAGCGAAGTCTTTTTCTTTTTCTTCTATCCACCTCTAAATCTCTATCTTTGATGGAAACCACCTTGACATTCCCTCAAGAAGATCCTGGTCTCAACAATAGAACCATTTGTTGGCATAGGGGCAGACCCAGGGTTCAATTCTAACAACTCACTAACAAGCCCTAACTACTATCCCTTTCAACAACACCTGCGAAGAAGATGCAGTCTCACCCGAAGTAGCAATAGGGGGTTGTAGGATACATGTGTCTACAGCCAGAGGAAATGCAAAGTGGATCCAGGGAAACAACACATAGCAATATAGTTATCCTTTATCTCACTTAAGCCTACCTTGCAAGTTATAATCTCTGATCTAACACATTAATGCAATAACAGTATAATAGAAATCAAAGAACATAGCATCAATCATAGAGAACAACAAGATATACATGGTTCACCCTCTCCCTAGGGATACGTCCACATAACTGTGTTTCTTGATTTATTATGTGAAAACATACAGTTCTATCTACACTATTAGCTTGTAGATCTCTCTCTTTCTCCTTCTCTCCCCTCCCTGCACACCCAGTTGCAGGGTTGATATTCACACCCAGCTAAAGATCTTACAATACAGACTCTCTACTACAACCTATTTCTCTCTCTTTCTCTCTCACGACAATCAGCGACCATTAGCCACAATATTATGAATCAGCTATTGACCCATACAATCATACTCTCCACGAACAACCTAGAACGAGCCCTCCCAGGTATTCTAGACCTTTATTTATACATTACATGGAAAACTTCTAGGTGGAAAAATCCTAGATCCAAAACCCTAGGTCCCAAAACCCTAGGTCAAAACCCTAGGTCAACTTGACCCATGCTTTAAGGGATTTGCGATCCTATCTTTCCTTCTTTTCCACAAGGTGCTCCAAAGCATACGTCGATGGATTTTTCCTCTTGTTGATTTCTCCATGATCCATCTTATTTGTTGATCTATCTTCCTTGGTATTCTTTTCTAACGGCTAGCTTTTTCTTCCTTTGGTCCTTCTTTTCTGTTTCTTTGACCACTTTTACCCATTCTCAGTCAATGTGCTTTCTCTACAGTTCATACTGTTGGATTACTGAGAGGGGGGGTGAATCAGTAATAATGTAATTATAACCCTTTTTCTTCAAATGTTATATCAATGTAGAATTATTATCCAATAATAAGCAGTAATAAATAAACAATCACACACATGCATAGCACACCAGTGTTCTATGTGGAAACCCAAATCGGGAGAAAACCATGGAATGCTTTTTCTTATATGTCTTGAAGAATTACATTCATTGGAAGCACCAAATTCCTTTTTTTTCCAGCTACAACTGGAAGGAGGTTCCAACCTCCTAGTTTCTCAGGCTACAACCTGAGGGAAGCTCCAACTCCC